>MCJB01000437.1:6601-19325 GCA_002018475.1 Nicotiana obtusifolia | reverse complement strand
AAAAAAAAAAAAAAAAAAAAAAGAGGAAAGGAAGAGGGGGAAACATTTATTCAGGACAAAGAGCCAGTTGAAATTCAACAAGTATTGCAAGAATATGAAGAAGTTTTCAGAGAACCTAAAGAGTTAACCCCCTTCCCCCTCCCCTCCCCCCCTCGCCAAAAATTTTTTTGATCATCACATTCTACTAAAGAAAGGGGCTAATTTGGTAAATGCAATACCTTACAGGTATTCTCTAGTAAAAAAAGATGTGATTAATACAACACAATTGTAGTCATTTGCTTCTCCAGTAGTGCTAGTAGGCAAGAAAGATGATAGTTGGAGACGATTTGTGGATTATATGGCCCTAAATCAAATTACTAAGAATGATATATATCTCATGCATATCATTGAGGAATTTTTAGATGATTTGGGGTATCACATGTGTATTCCAAGATTAATTTTAGGTCGGGTTACCACCAGATTAGGATGGCACCTTCTGATATTCATAAAACAGCTTTTAGAACTCATTCCGGACACTATGAATATCCAGTTATGCCTTTTGGCTTAACTAATGCTCCTTCAAGTTTCCAAAGCTTGATTAATCATGTTTTCTAGGAGCAATTGAGAAGGTTTATCTTACTGTTTTTTGATGATATTTTGATTTATAGTAAGAATATGAAGGATCATGTGGAACACCTAAGAGTCACCTTCAGGTTATTGATGCAACACCATCTCTATGCTAGAAGGTCTAAATATCAGTTTGTTGTAGCAAGTGTGAAATATCTACGAAAGGAGTATCTACTGATCCTAAAAAGATCATAGTAGTACAACAGTGGTCAACACCTTTTAATATCAAGCAATTAAGGGGCTTTTTAGGGCTAGCTAGATATTGTAGAAGATTCATAAAAGGATATGGTCAAATTAGCAAACCATTGACTAATTTGCTTAAGAAAGATAGCTTTAACTGGACTGATAAAGCAACTGAAGTCTTTCAAACCTTGAAGAGAGCTTTAACTACTGCACTAATATTTGCTTTACCAAACTTCAATCAGGGTTTTCATAATAGAAACTGATGCTTGTGATGTGGGACTTGGGGCTATGATAATGCAAGAGGGAAGACCTATTACTTACTTAAGTAAAGGGTTATCTCAACAACATCAATCTATGTTTGCGTACGACAAGGAGTTGTTAGCTTTGGTGATGGCAGTCACAAGGTAAGGATAGTATTTGATTGGTAGACGCTTTATTGTGAAGACTGACCAGAAGGCACTCAAATTTCTATTGGAGCAAAAATTACACACTGGGGCACAACTGAAATAGGTAACCAAACTCATGTAATACGACTTTGAGTTGAATATACTAGAATTCCTTCTGTTGAGATAGTTGGTCTCACACTATCAACAGTTAGAATTGAGTTACTTCAAGCCATCATCGATAGTTGGAGCACATATCCTGAACTAATGGAAATTATCCAGAAGTTCAATGTTCATAAGGAAAAAATTAAAGGGTACTCTTTTCTTAATCAGCAACTCAGGAAGAATGGGAAGTTAGTGATGAGATCCAATTCACTTGTGAGGAAAGAGATACTTAAACTGTGGCATGATTCTGTCATTGGGGGCCACTCAGGAATTGTTCACACTTACAAGAAGGCTGTTGCCTTATATTATTGGAGAGGCGTGAAAGAAGATGTAGAACACTATGTTAAGAAATGTGACACATCACAAAAGAGCAAATATGACCATTCTGCCTATCCTGGCTTGTTGCAGCCCTCAAGTTCCTTCTCTATTTTGGAGCAACATCAACATAGATTTCATTGAGGTTTACCCAAATCGAGCGACAAAGAGTTTATATGGGTAGTAGTGGATAGACTAACAAAGTAAGCTCACTTTGTGGCTATCAAACATCCTTACTCTGCCATTGATATTGCCAGATTTTTTATGGAACACATTTTCAAACTTCATGGAATACCAGATGATATTGTAAGTGACAAGGATCCCATCTTTATCAATAAGCTTTGGCAGGAGCTTTTCTCTATGCAAGGAGTAACACTAAATACTTCTACAGCATGCCCAATCAGATAGTCAAACTGAGGTTATCAATAGATGTTTGAAAACATATTTAAGATGCTATTCTTCTAATTCACCTTCAGATTCGGCACAATAATTGATTTTTGTGGAATGATGGTATAATACCACCTTTCATACATCTATCCAAACTACTCCTTACGAAGCTTTATATGGACAACCTCCTCCCTCGCGCTTACCATATACCAAGGGGATTCTGAGGCGACAGAGGTGGATAGGAGTTTGACTACAAGGGAGTTTAAACTACAGCTGCTCAAGTTTCATCTGTCAAGACCTCAACAAAGGATGGTAGACCAGGCTAGTAAGAAGAGGACAGGCAGGTAGTATAAAGTGGGTGATCGGGTTTATCTCAAAATCCAACCCTATAAGCAATTGACTTTGTCGAGCAAACATTTTTCCAAACTTTCATCCAAATACTATGGCTCTTATCAGATAAGCCAAAAAGTGGGAAATGTTGCTGATAAATTGTCATTACCTCCACAGTTACAGCTGCATCTCACTTTCTATGTCTCATTGCTCAAACCATGCTATGAAGTCCCTGATAAAGTGTCACATCCTCCAGTCTTGGATTTGTCGAGCCCCTACTACCCATACCCTGCTAAGATCTTGGATAGGAAGATGTTCCAAAAAGTCAATAAGGCTGTTATTCTATTTCTAGTTCAGTGGGAGCAACTTCTCGAGGACCAAGCTGCTTGGGAGAAAATGAGATTTCCAACCTTTCTTCCTTGAGGACTTGGAAGGTTTTTCAGGGGGAAGTCCCGATATGACTTGAGTTAATTGTACACTTGCAAAGTAATACATAATACTTAAGTAGTGGTACAAAATAAAGGGCGGTTAGTTAGTTGGTGGTTAATACCTTACCTCCTTATCTAAGATATAATTTTACGGTTTAGTCCCTTGATGTATTTTCCCTTTTTTCTTTAGTCCCTATGTGATAGTAACATTATATGTGCTGTATGTTCAGTGATGGTTATGAAGGAAAATCAATAGCTTCTACTTTTCTCTTAGCTAGCTAATTCCTTTTCCTTTCAATTTTTATTCCATTTGAGGTCAGATTACATCAGGGTTCGATTCTCATTACTCATTTGTCCTCCCCTTCCCTTTCTTGATCCCCCTATGTAATAATTTTTTTAAAAAAAAAAAAATCAATCGAGCGAAGCTTATTCTGATACACCTTCACAATTAGCAAAGTATGTTAGAGGCTTAAGTCACGTGAAGTGCAAATAAGAAGAGTATTAATCTTTACTATGGTGTTGGGGTAAAAATAAGTAATAAATATTTTCCTATAATGTGATCAAACCATTACTCTAAGCAGATTGCAGTTTGGACCGGAGAGTACTTGGCTCCTAAACTACGTCTCTTGGTCTTGGACATAGAGATGACGATGAATGATGATTATGAACATACAAATGTACCTCAAATCCTATATCATTGCAAATCATGAATATTAGTACCTAATTATCCTGTCCAATTAGTTGGAGCTGAGTGGTAGTAGCACCCTACGCAAAGAAATTGAGTACATCCCTTTTCTTTCATTAAATACTAGGTGACGTTTGGTTAGGAGTACTCAAAAAGAAATCTTTACTTAAAATTTAACATTGCTTAAACAATATAGTTGGTTTAAAACTTTCATTTCAACATAAAACTTAGCATTACTCATATTCGTACAATTATTTACCAATAATGTCGACATAGATTACTCAAATCTTTCATGGGATATTGATGGAGTCAAATTCACAATTTAAACTCAATCAATTCAACCTTTAAAGTTCTTAAAATTGAACCTACTATTTTTAAAGTTAGACATTTATATCTTCTATTTGTTACCATTTTATTGAATTTTACATATAATCTATGCTCTGCTTCAAAAGTACGCACTGGCCTGAATTAAGATAAATCCAGTATCGTAATGTCAAAAGTTTTACTTATGGATATGGAAATTGTAATTTAATAGTTAAGAGTTAGTGAGTAACTATTAGAAATAACTGCCACTAAGGGTGTGGCGGGATGGATAGAAGCCCCTCATCCTGTTAGTAAATGTCTCGAGTTTGAGCCCTAAGAATTTTAACGATCCTAATAGGGAGCGCTTCCTATATTAATGGGTTATACGCGATGCGACTCCAAATTAATTCATCCTCAGAATGAATATCGGGCATTGGATGAGAAACAAATAAGTACTATATCCATAGGTTACTATTTTGATATGAATTATAGTGTAGTGAGTCGTTTGTTAATTTATTAACTTGTTAAAAGTAAACGATGCTAGAGTTATATTATGTGATTGTGAATTATTTCTGTCATTTTCTAGACTCTCTCGCAAATGGTGAACTCATTAACGAAAGGAGTGTTCTTTTAAGTGAAAAATCCATATTATAGTACTGAAAAATATTTACTAATTCACTAACTACGCAGGACTCAGGCGGTACAAATAACGTTTCTTTTCAAGATGATATTTTTTTCAGTTTGATGTTTCAATTGCTAGGATATCACAGGTAATTCGCATATTATGATATCGCATACACTTCTGTATTATTCATAGTTATTTAAAAATTTATATTTATTGTAAAAATATTTTTTCTATTTTATTCTATTTGTAAATTTAGAAATTCACAAAATTTAAAGGCTAGTGGTCTTATGTCTTGCCTTGTCATCCTAGGTAAAATGTCTTGCCTCATGTTCAGTGCAACTAGAATAAAAATATATAAATTACAGAATCGCTTTACTAATACGGAAGTTTTTAGTGAAGTGATATAGGTATTTCAAAAATTGCTTTTGGCCTCAGATTTAAACTTACAAAATTTATTTTTTAATCCTCTAATTAGAGTTAATAGCCCTGCTACTTTGTGCATACAGTTGACATGCCACATTCTTGTATCACTCATTAAATTTAGTTAAACGCCGCTAATTAAGTGGCCAAAATTGCACAACCCTGAGTACAAAAGTTTATTAGTCCAACGCCTCACCCTCCAATAAGTTGCTGCTTTGGATGAATTAGCAATCAGATTTTTATCCGTGCAAATGTCACTGCCTCGAAGTAAAATTCTTGAACATGAAAATCACATTTTTTTTAAGCTCAAATCATCAGTTTGCTGGCTGCAAATAGCTGAGACGAGCATCATTTGACTGATTGAGCAAGCACATTAGCCGCACCTAATCCAACCAAGAGCAGAGCTAGAGTTTGCGTTATATATTTGGCCATAAAAAATAGTTTTGGTCCAAATTATATATTTATTTTTTTAAAAATAATTAAATACGTATAAATAATTAATTTAGAACCCAATAACTTAAAAAGATTAAAATTTCAAATCTGCAAGCTTCAAGATCTAGCTCCGGCTCTAACTCCAATACATGTAATAATAATAAAATAAAAAGGGGAAATTAACTTAAACATCCGTCCCCCCAAAAATAGCCAGTATATATATAAATTGTTAGTTTTTTGTTTTTGAGTGGCTAGAAATACATATTTTCCAGCGGGAATTTTTTCTTTCCTATACGTGAAACTACTTTACCAAAATTGTCCTAATTTTATATATTACCTGCCCTAAACAAGGATTACTTACAAATTATATACAATCATTATTATCTATATTATTATAAAAGTATGAATACAATGTCAGTTTGCAAAAATAACCTTATAATGTTAAGCATAATAACTCATAATAAAAGGACATTACCGGAATTTTAGATATTAGCCTTATAATCCTATTAGTTTTAGGACGTAATACTAAACGTTAGAAATCCTACATGATTACCTTTAGGAATCCTATTAGTATAATTACTTTCGGACTGTCTAACTCGTATAAAATTGAACAAGTAAATATCTTTACTCATGTAATCTTATTACTTTTAGGATATACTTCTTAAAAATTCCTATTACTAATTTAATTCGAAAACGTATTATAATGTCCTATTGGTAATTTAATTTGAGAATGTATTATATTATGATATTGTTCGAATCCATTTAGAAAAAGGAGAGCCTATATTATTATAAAAGCATAAATACAATATTAATATACCAAAATATCCCTAAAATATTAAGCGGAATAACTCATAAGGAAATGACATAACTACAATAACCTATTTTTTGGACTACAATACCTTCTTTGTTAATTTTTAATATTTAAGATTTTAAAATTAATAACTTTTTGTCTATTAAATTCTTATTATAAATATGTAGGAAGGTTTAATAAAATCAATTTTATAAGAATCCTCCATATTAGCAATACATTATCACTCCATAATGTCCAATACTAAAAAAATAAAAAAAATATTAAATGGACTGCATAAAGAGTTGAAATTGAGAAAAAAATACCCCTATGATAATATGTTTTTATATTATATTTTAATTATTTTTCTACTTAAATGATATTTTTTAATTAATTTTTCTAGTAATATTGAAAAATATTCAATTATTAAACAACAACTAAGAAAATATTTAAGAATATAAATGTGTGAGAAAGAGAAAAATAATGATTGGTAATAGTCCATACCACTAATTATTTTACAAACATAAAAACCTAAAAGTGAAATATCATATCAATATTTTACTCCTTGAATTATAGTGGATAAAATTATAATTAAGATTAAATATTCAAAATAAGAGATGACTAATACATAGAATAAATTATTTTTTTTATGCTAAAACCAAATAATTAAATCTTTTAATTAATTATTTAGTAAGAGAATCCAATTCAATTATTTTTTTAAATTCATCATATGAGTAAAATTTTTATTCAAGTTAAAAAAAAGTATTAGGATACATAAATTTATTCCATTAAAAGAGCGTTACAACACAAAGTAAAAATGTTAGTATATTATTAAGAATCAAAATGTTATACAAGTGTCTAAAGAAGCACAATCAAAGCTAAATCCTAATAAAAAACAAGCTTTCAAGACTATATTATAAAGAATCGACTCTGATATAACGAGATTATTCTTTGTAGATGCCTCTGGCAGAATCGAAATAATATTTTTATGTCATACATTACTTGCAAATATCATATCAAGAGGCATGACATTATTAGCAATAATAGCAAGTGGTGTACCAACAACGATTTTATTATGAAGCCACCCACTTTAAGTTTGATATACCTCTTCAAAAAACTTGAATAACCATCACAAATATATCAAAGCAGAACAATGATGCTAAATTTATAAGAAACGCAAAATTGATAATATTGGATGAAACACTTACAGCAAAGTGTCAAGGATCGAAATAATTATCTAGAGTTCTTATTAATGAACCCTTTGGTTGAAAATTAATGGTTTGGGAGGTGATTTATGTCAAGTACTACTAGTAGTTCCAAAATCGATAAAAGCAGAGACTGAAAAGCTAGTTTGCCAAAGTTATACTTCTGGCCTCAAATGAAAAAGATTCAACTGACAAGAAATATAAAGTAAGAACAAATCCAGTATTTAATGTCTTCTTGCTTCCTGTCGGATACGAATAAGAGTATCCAATAAAAGATGATTTGATTTTTTCTGAACAATTAGTTATCAATCCAAATTGTAATAGTAGTGCATTTAATAAGAGAAATATTTCTATCATTAGATTTGTAGGCATGTAATTTTTGACCCTCGTCGAATTTTTACAAATTTTAGTGCTTAGATATTAGTTTTAAGTCTAACAGTACTATTTTGACTATTTTAAACTTTGTTTGCTCTATTATATCTTAAAAATTAAAAACCACAAAAATATATTCCTTTGTTTTAGCTTATTAATTTTTTGTCTAGTTAGTTTCATTTTATATTTACAAAAAGACAAAAAGAGAAGTTTTAAATTTTTTTAACTTGGTTTAGTGTGATTTTAAGTTGTACATATTTAGTAATTATTGAGTAGTATTTAGATTTCCTTAATATGACTATATTTTTTTCCATTTAATTATTCCCTATATTTTAGAGAAAACTAGCATTTTGATTCATCTTTAAAATTTAAAAAAAATGAAAAACGAAAAAAAAAAAAAAAAACAATGAAAAAACGAACAAACAAAAGGAAAAGAAGAGAAGAAGAGAAGAACGTGAAAAGCAAAACTACAAAGGAAACCAAATGAAAAATGTGGACCCCACCACCTTATCTCTCCAGAACAAAACTCCACATGCACCCCATTCCTCAGGTGAAAGAAAGACTCTCACTCGCGTTATTTTAGCCCATGGGGACCACACACTTTCTAGGAACATTTAACTTATAGTGATAAAAAAGTCCCATAATTAGAAATAGTGATAAGTTTGACCAGCCAAGGTTCAAACTTGTCTTAAAAATATGATTAACTTAAATTGGGATTGAATTATAATTTTTTAAAACTTATAATCTTTTACAAAATACACAAAAGCCCATAAATATTATACAAAAACTTCTTCCAACCCACACACATTATACAAAAACTCCTTCCAACCCACTTCCCCCCACGACCCCAACTACTTGTTCATTATTTATAAAAAAAAAAGCAGTTCTTCAGTTCCCAATGCCCCTCTCTCGGTTCCGTCTCTCTCTCTCCGTTGCTACTGTAAAAAACCGGCGACCACCATTGTTGCTGCTCGTTCCTCTCTCTCCATTGTTGCTGTTGCTGCTCATTTCTCTCTCTCTCTCTCCATTGCTGTTGCTTCTCTATTCATCCTCAGGTAAACTTTTTTTTTTCACTTGGTTCAAAAGTTAGGGTTTTGAAATCAGAGTTTGAAAATGATGATTTTGGTTAGAGAAGATGAAGAAGAGCATGAGTTTTTCTTGAATGTTGTTTGTTTTGTTGTAGTTTCGTGTATTTGTTGCACTTGTTGGGGTTTGTGAGTTTGTAAATAGTGGTTGTGGTTGTGAAATTATGATTTTTGGTGCTGTTTTTGTTCTTCTTATCCTTGTTGTTTCGAAAAAAAAGGCTTGCAATTTTGTTGATGTTTTCCAACAACTGAGGTTACCTGTTGCAGCAAATTCAACACTTGTTTGACAGTTGCAAACATCTGCTGAGGTTGCATGGTTAAAAAGAAATCCTATTTGGTGTATTTTGTTTAAGCTGTGAGTGAGATTTGTGATGGTTGTGTGTTTGTAGTGAAATATAGATGTTTTGTAGTTAAATTTAGATGTTTTTGCTGTTGTTGTTGCTGTCATGCTGTGGTTTAGGAAAAGTTTTGATTTTATCCAACAGCTGCTGGATAAAATCAAAACAATTGTTGAGATTTTTGCAGCAACTGAAGCAGTTGTTGTAGCATATTAACAAGCTGTTGCAAAAAATCAAAACAGTTGCTAAGCTGTTGCTACTGTTTTTCTATTTCCAACAGATTAATATTCTGCCGCAACAAATAATAAGTTGTTGCAACAGCTTCGTATTTTGTTGCAATATATTCTTAATCTATTGCAACAACTGATTATTTGTTGCAACATATTCCTTTTTCCTTTTACTTTGAGTGTTGCACTAACCAATTAAAACTGTTTTTCTATCTCGTTTGTGTAGATAAAATGGCTCCAGTTAAAAGAAAAGGAGAGAAACCAACTGAGGGAGAAAGTAGTAAAAGAGCTAAGGTGCAAACACCATTAGATAAACTTGTGACTGCTATTTGTCGATCAACAAATGAGGAAAGAATTAGTGAAACTGGGGCTTCAGAAAGAGAGGAAACCCACAAAACCTCTGTTGGGCATGAAGAAGAAAGTGATAAAAATGAACAAAGTGAAGAAACTAGAGAAGAAAGTGAAAAAGATGATGAAAAATCTGCTGAAGGAGATGAAGAAAATGAAGAAAATGCTGAAGGAGATGAAAAAGAAGGAGATGAAGAAGAAGTAGGTGAAGAAGAAGAAGATGAAAAAGAAGGAGATGAAGGAGCTGAAAGGGAGGAAGGAGGTGAAGAAGATGCAGAAACTGAAAATGGTAATGAAAAAGAAGAAGAATCAACAGATCAGACCTTGGCCGAGTTAAGAAGAAAAAGAAAACATAATGTGAATGCCAATCTTTTTGAGTCTTTTAGTATTGCCACAGATCCCAATAGACCTTCGATTGGGGAGGTCGTTAAGAGTTTCAGCATTGAAAAGTACGGCGTGACGATGCCGCTAAATGAAAATAAGGACTTGTCCGGTGATTTTGTGGTTAGATCAACCATGGGCAAGGCCTTTGACACCTTCAGGGGCATTCTCCGGCAGCAGGGGTTGGAGAATTTCTTTAGGGCTAGCTGCTTTGGGCCCTATTTAGATTTTCCTGAAGATACCGGTGCTCGATTTGCAATGACAATGGTTTCTGAACTTTTGAAGCGTAAGATTATTTGTGATAGAAAGGATGAGATTTGGATCAATTACTGTGGCATGCCGGTTTGCTTTGGCATGAAGGAGCTTGCCATAGTTATCGGATTGAGATTCTATCCTTGTAAGCCTCTTCCTACTGTTCTATTAACCAAGCCATCCCGGACTTCCAAGGCAGCAAAGAAAGCAAAGGGTTCCAAAGCTAAGAATGACGTCTCCTTGGTAGACTTAGTGGGGAAGAGCTACACTCACAAGAAATTGTTGCAAGATCTGGAATCCAAAACTTTCTCAAAAAAACACAAGGAGTCACTGTGCTTAGTTTGGTTTGTGCACAATATTCTTTGGGCAAGAGACGTAAATTACAACATACAGCTTGGATTGATTAAACTTGCTAAGGACTATGATGCCTTCAACAACTATGCCTGGGGTTTTCAAAGCTTTAGCTTGACTGTTGAATATTTGATGAAGGATTTGAAGCCAACGGGGAAGACACAAAATCTATATGGCTTCCCTTGGGCTTTCATGATAAATTTTTTTCAATGTTTTAACTTTTTTTTTTAATTTCAATCACTATTTTGATTTTTGATGGCATCTTTTTTTCTAGGCTTGGGCATTTGAAGCCATTCCTCACCTTAGGCATCAAGTCAAGGAATACTGTGATGACCCATTTTATTTCGTTATCTATATTGTATGAAATCAAGTTGAATAAGTTGCATTCAGAGTGAAATCGGTAAGAAATGAGATACTTAGTCTCCTTCAAAAAAGACTTAAGTTGTAAAAGTCAACCGTATGTTGACTTATGAGTTAGAAGGCTCGGATGTGAATTTCGATGATTCGGTTAGTTTCGGGAGAGGATTTATGACTTAGGAGAGTGATCGGAATTAGTTTTGGAGGTCCCGTGTAGAATTAGGCTTGAATTGGTGAAGTTATAATTTTGACGATTTCCGGTTGATAGGCGAGATTTTGATCCGAGGGTCGGACTGGAATTCCGAAAGTTGCTGTAGCTTCTACATGTAATTTATGACTTGTGCGCAAAGTTTCAGGTCATTCGGACATGGTTTGGTCGAGTTTAGATCAAAAGAGCAAATTAGAAAATTTTGAAGTCCTTAGATTTGAATCCGGTGCGAATTTGATGTTATGATGTTAATTTGAACATTCTGAAGGTTGGAACAAGTTTGAATAATGTTATGGGACATGTTGGCATGTGGGGGTGAAGTCCCGAGGGTCTCGGGTGGATTTTGGATGGTGGATGGAGTTTAATTTTGGCATTCAAGAAGGTGTCGATGTCGTACCTTCAAGAAAAAGTGGTATTATATTATGAAAATGAACTACAAATTGAGTGTTTTTTAAAGCATTAGATCCGTATCGAAATTTCGGAGCCATAGCAAAAAGAATCGTCCAATTCGGACATCGTATGAAGAAGTTATGCCTATTTTGTGTCAGGGGAAAATTCCAGCGCCCAGGACAGCGCCCGGCGCCGTCCAGAGCGCCCGAGGCAGTGAAGGTCGCGGAGGCCACTGGAAGCAGCGCCGTGGGCAGCGCCCGGCGCCCCCCGTGGCGCTGGAGGCAGAATGGGGTCTATAAAACGGGGTTTTGGTCATTTTAACATATCTTGAGCTAGGAAGGTCGGATTGAAGCGATTTTTGAAGCGATTTTCAAGGAAAACATCGGGGTAAGTGTTCCTTATCATAAATCCTTCATAGAGCATGATTCCATAATCATTTACATCATGAATCCATGAATCTATGGAAGAAAAATCAGATTTTTTCTTCCAAATCTTCCAAGAACAAAAATTTGGATTTGAAGGTCAATCCGGTGTCGGAATTTGACAAATTTTATATGCATGGACTCGTATTGGAATGAGTCATTATATTTTTTGGGTTTTGTACGATTACGAGAAGTGGGTCCCACTGTCAATTTTGAGTTTAATTTCAGGATTTTACCCGGAAAGTTTGTGAATTTCAATGGAAATTGATGTCCATTATGGGTATTAACCGTAATAAATTGTTTATGATTAGATTTGGAGCCTTCGGACGCAAGGTTTCAAGGCAAAGGTTTGTCGAAACCTTGAATCCCATTGCCAAGCGAAGTAAGTGTCCGTTCTAGCCTTAGCTTGAGGAATTAGAAATTATGTGCTACGTGCTAAATTGTTTCTCGTTGAGAACAACGTATAGGTATGGTGACGAGTACCTATACGTTGGTGTCGAACATGACCGTGGCTCGTATGTTGATAATCATTGTACATTAATATTATAATTGTTGAAAGTTATTGTGATATTACGGAGATGCAAGAACAATTATGGTTCTAATCGTCGGATGTTATCCGTGATATTATTGTGAATTGAGGGCGGGTGGTACGCCTACCACATGAAATGAGCATTGTAATTGTTCCTATTTATTATGGATTATGTTCCCCTTTTCATCATAATTTAGATTGTTAAATGAA
>MCJB01000436.1:59127-121537 GCA_002018475.1 Nicotiana obtusifolia | reverse complement strand
GGACCTTGAGGGAGAAGAAGCTACATGCTAATTCTCCAAGTATGAGTTTTGGCTTGATTCAATGGCATTCTTGGGCCACGTGGTGTCTAGTGAGGGGATTAAGGTGGATCCGAAAAAGATTAAGGCAGTTCAAGGTTGGTCCAGACCTTCTACCGCTAATGTGATCCAGAGTCTCATTAGATTGGCGGGGTATTATTGCCGTTTTGTGGAGGGATATTCATCCATAGCAGCCCCATTAAATAGATTGATGCAAAAGGGTGCTCTTTTCATGTGGTTTGACGAGTGTGAGGAGAGCTTTCTAAAGCTCAAGACTGCCTTGACTATAACTCCATTTCTAATTTTTCCTTCACCATCGGGTTCTTATTCAGTCCATTGTGATGCTTCACTATTGACATTAGATGTGTGTTGATGCAGGATAATAGAGTGACTGCTTATGCTTTGCTTCAGTTGAAGCCCCATGAGAAGAACTAACCAGTGCACGATTTGGAGATCCTTCAATTCGTGTATTGACTACAGGCAGCTGGACAAGGTTACCGTAAAGAAAAAGTAGCCACTGCCACGTATTGATGAATTATTTGAGCAGCTTCACGGTGCTAGGGTATTCTCGAAGATTGATTTGAGATCGGAGTACCATCAGAAGAAGATCCGGGCTTTAGATATTCAGAAACAATCATTGGGACCCCCTACGGTCACTATGAGTTTTGGGTGATGTCCTTTGGGCTGACCAATCCTCCAGAAACATTCATGCACTTGATGAATATCGTGTTTTAGTGGTATATGGATTGCTTTATTATTATGTTTATTGATGATATACTGGGGTATTCTCGTAACCGAGAGGAACATGAGAAGCATTTGATGATTGTGCCTCGGATACTGAGGGAGAAGAAGCTATATGCTAATTCTCCAAGTGTGGCTTTTGGCTTGATTCAATGGCATTCTTCGGCCACGTGGTGTCTAGTGAGGGGATTAAGGTGGATCCGAAAAAGATTAAGGCAGTTCAAGGTTGGTCCAGTCCTTCTACCGCTAATGTGATCAAGAGTTTCATTAGGTTGGCTGGGTATTATTGCCATTTTGAGGAGGGATTTTCATCCATAGCACCTCCATTGAATAGATTGATGCAAAAGGGTGCTCTTTTCATGTGGTTTGACGAGTGTGAGGAGAGCTTTCTAAAGCTCAACACTGCCTTGACTACAACTCCATTTCTAGTTTTTCCTTCACCGTCGGGTTCTTATTCAGTCCATTGTGATGCTTCACGATTGATATTAGATGTTTGTTGATGCAGGATGGTAGAGTGCACGATTTGGAGATGCTTCAAATCGTGTATTGACTACAGGCAGCTGGACAAGGTTACGTAAAGAACAAGTACCCACTGCCACGTATTAATGAATTATTTGACCAGCTTTAGGGTGCTAGGGTATTCTGGAAGATTGATTTGAGATTGGAGTACCATCAGAAGAAGATCCGGGCGTTAGATATTCAGAAACAATCATTAGGACCCTCTATGGTCACTATGAGTTTTTGGTGATTTCCTTTGGGCTGACCAATACTCCAGAAACATTATTCACTTGATGAATATCGTGTTTCAGTGGTATATGGATTGCTTTATTATTATATTTATTGATGATATACTGGTGTATTCTCGTAGTCGAGAGGAGCATGAGAAGCATTTGAGGATTATGCCTCAGACCTTGAGGGAGAAGAAGCTCTATGCTGAATTCTTCAGGTGTGAGTTTTGGTTTGACTCATTGGCATTCTTGGGCCACGTGGTGTCCAGTGTGGGGATTAAGGTGGATTCGAAGAAGATTAAGGCAGTTCAGGATTGGCCCAGACCTTCTACTGCTACTGTGATCCAGAGTTTTATTAGGTTGGCTGGGTATTATTGCCGTTTTGTGGAGGGATATCCATCCATAGCAGCCCCATTGAATAGATTGATGCTAAAGGGTGCTCTTTGCATGTGCTTTGACGAGTGTGAGGCGAACTTTCTAAAGCTCAAGACTGCCTTGACTACAACTCCATTTCTGATTTTTCCTTCACCATCGAGTTCTTATTCAGTCCATTGTGATGCTTCACGATTGACATTAGATGTGTGTTGATGCAGGATGGTTGAGTGATGCCTATGCTTCACTTTAGTTGGAGACCCATGAGAAGAGTGCACGATTTGGAGATCCTTCAATTCGTGTATTGACTGCAAGCAGCTGGACAAGGTTACGTATAGAACAAGTACCCACTGCCACGTATTGATGAATTATTTGACCAGCTTCAGGGTGCTAGGGTATTCTTGAAGATTGATTTGAGATCGGAGTACCTTCAGAAGAAGATCTGGGCTTTAGATATTCATAAACAATCATTAGGACCCCCTATGGTCACTATGATTTTTTGGTGATGTCCTTTGGGCTGACCAATACTCTAGAAACTTTCATGCACTTGATGACTATCGTGTTCCAGTGGTATATGGACTGCTTTATTATTATGTTTATTGATGATATACTGGTGTATTCTCGTAGCCGAGAGGAGAATGAGAAGTATTTGAGGATTGTGCCTCGGACCTTGAGGGAGAAGAAGCTACATGCTAATTCTCCAAGTATGAGTTTTGGCTTGATTCAATGGCATTCTTGGGCCACGTGGTGTCTAGTGAGGGGATTAAGGTGGATCCGAAAAGGATTAAGGCAGTTCAAGGTTGGTGCAGACCTTCTACCGCTAATGTGATCCAGAGTTTCATTAGGTTGGCTGGGTATTATTGTTGTTTTGTGGAGGGATATTCATCCATGGAAGCCCTATTGAATAGATTGATGCAAAAGGGTGCTCTTTTAATGTGGTTTGACGAGTGTGAGGAGAGCTTTCTAAAGATCAAGATTGCCTTGACTACAACTCTATTTCTAATTTTGCCTTCACCATCGGGTTCTTATTCAGTCCACTGTGATGCTTCACGGATTGACATTAGATGTGTGTTGATGCATGATGGTAGAGTGATTGCTTACGCTCCGCTTCAGTTGCAGAGCCATGAGAAGAACTACCCAGTGCATGATTTGGAGATGCTTCAAATCTTTTATTGACAACAGGTAGCTGGACAAGGTTACCGTAAAGAACAAGTACCCACTGCCATGTATTGATGAATTATTTGACCAGCTTCAGGGTGCTAGGGTATTCTCCAAGATATATTTGAGATCGGAGTACCATCAGAAGAAGATCGGGGCGTTAGATATTCAGAAACAATCATTAGGACCCCCTATGGTCACTATGAATTTTTGGTGATCTCCTTTGGGCTGACCAATCCTCCAGAAACATTCATGCACTTGATGAATATCGTGTTTTAGTGGTATATGGATTGCTTTATTATTATGTTTATTGATGATATACTGTTGTGTATACTCGTAGCCGAGAGGAACATGAGAAGCATTTGAGGATTGTGCCTCGGACCTTGAGGGAGAAGAAGCTATAAGCTAATTCTCCAAGTGTTTTGGGTTGATTCAATGGCATTCTTGGGCCACGTGGTGTCCTGTGAGGGGATTAAGGTGGATCCGAAAAAGATTAAGGCAGCTAAGGGTTGGCCCAAGCCTTCTACCGCTACTATGATCCAGAGTTTTATTAAGGTGGCTGGGTATTATTGCCGTTTTGTGGAGGGATTTTTATCTATAGCAACCCCATTGAATAGATTGATGCAAAAGGGTGCTCTTTTCATGTGGTTTGACGAGTGTGAGGAGAGCTTTCTAAAGCTCAAGATTGCCTTGACTACAACTCTATTTCTAATTTTGCCTTCACCATCGGGTTCTTATTCAGTCCACTGTGATGCTTCACGGATTGACATTAGATGTGTGTTGATGCATGATGGTAGAGTGATTGCTTATGCTTCGCTTCAGTTGAAGCCCCATGAGAAAAATTACCAATGCACGATTTGAAGATGCTTCAAATCGTGTATTGACTACAGGCAGTTGGACAAGGTTACCTTCAAGAACAAGTACCCACTACCATGTATTGATTAATTATTTGACCAGCTTCAGGGTGCTAGGGTATTCAAGCAGAAGGATCTGAACATGAGGCAACAGAGGTGGTTAGAGCTGTAAAAGGATTAAGATATCTCCATTCTTTACCATCCGTAGAAGGTCAATGTAGTGGCCGACGCTTTGAATAGGAACGCTGAGAGCATGGGTAGTCTTGCTTGTATTCTAGTTGAGGAGTAACCGTGTAGGTTGGGTGATGTTCCGACTTTGGCCAACAGGTTTGTGAGGTTGGATGTTTTGGAGCCTAGCCGGGTTCTTGCCTGCGTGGTTTCACGGTCTTCTTTGTTTAAGCATATCAAGGCGCGTTAGTATGATGATCGCCACTTGCTTGTCCTTAAGGACATGGTGCAGCACGATGATGCCAAGGAGGTGACTATTGGTGATGACGGGGTCTTGAGACTTTAGGGTCGGATTTGTGTTCTGAATATGGATGGGTTGCATGAGTTGATTCTATAGAAGGCCCCAAGTTTGCGGTATTCCATTCATCTGGGTGCCGTGAAGACGTACCGGGATTTTAGGTATCACTATTGGTGGTGGAGGATGAAGAAGGATATTGTGGAGTATGTTGCTCAGTGTTTGAATTATTGGAAGGTGAAGTACGAGCATCAGAGATCGGGTGGTTCGCTTCAGAAGCTAGATATTTCGGAGTCGAAGCGGGGTCGTATTACTATGAATTTTGTAGTTGGACTTCCATGGACCTCGAGGAGATTTGATGTAGTGTGGGTCATTGTGGACATACTAACTAAGTTTGCACACTTCATTCCAGTCATGACTACATACACTTCAACGTGAGATTGTTTGCCTTCATGGTCTTCCGCTGTCTATTATCTAAGATTGGGGCATGCAATTCACATCGTATTTTTGGAGAGCCGTGCAGCGTGAGTTGGGCACGAGGTCAAGTCGAGTGCGACATTTCATCCACAGACAGATGGGCAATCCGAGCGCACTATCTAGATTTTAGAGGACATGTTACGAGCTTGTGTCATTGATTTCTGGGGCTCATGGGATCAGTTTCTACCACTGGCAGAGTTCGCCTACAACAACAGCTATCATTTGAGCGTCTAGATGGCTCCGTACGAGGCGTTATATGGGAGGCGATTTCGGTCTTCACTGCGTTGGTTTGAGCCTGGGGAGGCTAGGTTGTTGTATAGTGATTTGGTTCGTGATGCTTTGGAGAAGGTGAAGCTAATTCGGGAGCGGCTTTGCACAGCACAGTCCAGGCAAAAGAGTTATGATGATAGTGGAGCGGCTTCGCACAACGCTGTCCAAGCTTCGTGATGTGGCATTCATGGGAAGTGGGAGAGTTCTACTTGGAGTTTTGCCCATAAAGGATGTGATGAGGTTCAGGAAGAAGGGAAAGTTGAGCCCTCAATTTATTGGTCCTTTTGAGATTCTTGAGAGAGTTGGAGAGGTGGCATACAGACTTTCCTTGCCACCTAGTCAATCGGGAGTTCAGCCAGTGTTTCATGTTTCAATGCTCCAGAAGTATTATGGTGATCCATCACATGTATTGGACTTCAACATGATGCAGTTAGATGAGGATTTGACCTATGTTGAGGAGCCAATGGCTATTTTGGACCGACAGGTTCGAAAGTTGAAGTCAAAGAATATAGCTTCGGTAAAGGTTCATTGGAGAGGTTAGCCAGTCGAGGAGGCTACTTGGGAGAGCGAGAAGGAGATACATAGTAGATATCCTCACCTTTTTGAGACCCCAAGTATGATTCTAGACTCATTCGAGGACGAACATTTGTCTAAGAGGGGGAGAATGTAACGAGCCAACCAGTCGTTTTAGTCTTTTAGCACTATTTCCTTGTTTGATGCTTTAAATATGTGTGTTTATGGTGTCATGACTTGCCGGGATGGTTGGTTTGGTTTCGGGAAAGTTTTGTTTTGAATTGGGACACTTAAGTCCCTTACTTGGAGGCTTAAGTTGCGAGAGTTGACCGGAGTTTGGCATTTGTGTAGATGACTCTGGAATGGTGTTTTAATGGTTCTGATAGCTTCGTATGATGATATTGGACTTAGGCGTATGTCCGGATTTGATTTTGGAGGTTCCTAGGTCCATTTGGTTCTAATTGGCAAATATTTGGAAAGTTGAAGGTTTGGAAGCTTTTTAGGTTTGACTGGAAGTTGACTTTGTTGATATCAGATTTAAATTGGGGTTTCAGTAGTTGGAATAGGTCCGCTGTATCATTTGGCACTTGCATGCAATATTTGAGGTCATTCCGAGTTGATTTGATGTGGTTTGACACGAGCTTTGGTGTGATTTGATGAGCCTCGGGTGTTTCATATCATTTCGATTTGAGTTGTCCTTGTCGAGAGTTGTGATTTATGATATTTTCTCACCTGAGATAGAATGGCTGCAGGTGCGAGTCCGCAGGTGCGGGGAGGGGGCCGTATAAGCAGACTATGTTGGAGACTGGGGAAGGCCGCAAATGCGGATGGCTGGGCGTAGGTGCAAGGATGCATCTGCGATGAAGGATTGTAGATCCGTTAACGAAGGTGTGATGGGTTGGCCGCGGAAGTGGAAGGTCTGAGAATTTAGTTGGACCACAGGTGCAGACTCTTATCTACAGAAGCGAAGCCGCAGATGAGGTCAAGTAACCGCAAATGTAGTTTAGCTAGGAAGAATATTAATTCGAAGGGTTTTGGTTATTTCTCATTTTTGGAGTTGTGGATCTTAGTGGGAGGAGATTTCAGAGGGCTTTTCATCACAATTGAAGCGGTAAGTTATCCTTACTTAATTTTGGTTTTAGATATTGATTAACCATAGATTATTACACCTAATTTATATGAATTAGAGGTGGGATTTGGTGGTTTTTGGACTATGATTTTGGAGAGTGAGAGTTGATGATTTGAAGGTCGATTTGAGATTGGAATTGGATGAAATAGATATATTAGGACTCGTACTCGAATGAGTGTTCGAAATTTGTAATATTTGTCGGGTTCTGGGAGGTAGGTTCGAGTTGAATTTTTGATTTTTGTTCAAGATCGAAGCTTTATGGTTTGGTTTTATTTTATAGCTTCTATTCATATTATTAAGTTATTTTGGCTAGATTCGAGCCAAACGAAGGTTAATTCAAGAGGGAACAGATTCTTAGAGTACTGATTTGGCTTATCTGAGGTAAGTATCTTGCCTAACCTTGTGTGAGGGAAATACCCTTTAGGTTCTAACCCTAATTTGTTGATTTTTTATGATGTGAAAAGTGACGTGTACATAAGGTGACGAGCATGTATACGAGGTACTATGTGTGGTTTTGACTGAAATAGACCGTAGGCTATTAATATGCCTTAATTTGATAATGAACTTTATATGAAACATGTTGAAACCGCTTTATGACTATTTGATCTTGGTCATTACATTGTTTTAGCCATAGACATGCTTTATTTGAGGGAACTCGGTGTAATTGGGCCTAATTTCTATGTGTTATCTGTGTTGGGAGCGGCGTATATGAAAGGTGACGAGTATATATGTGTTTGCAATTGGTGAAGCATGCAGGTCGAACTAGCTTATTCATCTTGTTGCTTCATGTATTATGACTTTTATGCTTTAATTAGATTGTGAAAACTCTTTGGCTATTCCTATTCATGTTAATAGCCGTGTTGGGCTTGTTTTGATATTGGGTAGTAAGACTACTGAAATGTTGATTTGGCTATTGATGTTAAGTGATGATTATTTTCCATATGGCAAGTTAGGTTCAATCACTCTTCTTGATATTGTTTGTGCTTCCTACCTTTCTTGGTACTTCTTTACATGTTTATGCTTGGTGAGGAAGAGTGAATTGCACGAAGGGTTTTTCCGTGCTTGTGAGGAAGAGTGATTATAAACAAAGGGTGTTTCCGTGCTTCTTTACATTATTACTATTACATGAGGTGTTTCTGTTCTACCGAGGAAGAGTGAATATGCACGAAGGGTCTTTCCGTGCTTGTGAGGATGAGAGTAAAAGCATGAAGGGTGATGACGTGCCATTGATTGTTATATCTTGCTTCCTTGCTTTTACTACACCAATCGAGAGCTTGGCTATGTTGTTTTATGGTTGTATTACCAAATTATGTGGACTTGAATTGTTGTGAAAGAATTGTTTGGTATTATTTGAGGTTATCCTCATTATAATACCTAGTTACTCCTTTCATTATTCCTCTTATTATTTCTTCTTGCTACTACACTAGTTATCTCGCTTGTTACCTATTTTGATATATACTTGCTACTTTTCTTGTTCTCTTAGTTGTTATATCTCTTGTTATTTTTTTTGTTTCTTTACTATAAAAGTTTATTTGTAGGTTTCTTATCTTAGTCTCATCATTACCTCGTCGGGATTAGGCTTGACACTTACGGGGTACATTGGTCGGTTGTACTCATACTAAACTTCTGCACTTCTTGTGCAGATTTTGTCATTGGACCTAGTGGCACTCAGAAGGCGGATTAGCTTGCTTGGTTGTGGAGACTCGAGGTAGTGTTTCACTCTCGTCCACAGGCCTTGATGTCACCCATCCTTTAGACTTTCTACTGGTTATTCAGATCATACGATGTATTTATCATTTCAGGCATTGTATTTAGTAATTCTTTAGAAGCTCAGGTACTCGGTAACACCAGTTCTAGTGAGGTTTTAGATAGATGCTGGATTTATTCTTGTTAATAGTTTACTAAGTTTTATTATTTATTTCATGATATCATGTTATTTTATGCCCTATATTATTCCTTCATTTCTGTTATGTTTTGGCTTTCTTTGCAAGAGGTGTTAGGCGTCATTACGACCCCTTGGTTGGGAATTTGTGTCGTGAATTAGATAATTGTGGTTGTGTTTAGACCTTGTATTAGACATTTTTGTTTATGATATTGGTTTTGGGACTTATTCCGCGTTATTATATATTATGACTTGATTAAAGACTTAATAATCTATTTTCAGAATTGTTGATTGAGTGTTGGCTTGATTAGCGAGTAGGTGCATCACGACCTTTGGTGGGATTTTGGATAATGACAAGTAGGAATCAGAGCTCTAGATTTTAAGGGTCTCAAAAATCACGAGTAGGACTAGTGGAGTCTTGCAGATAGGTACAAAGACGTTAGTATCTACTCGCGAGAGGCTATTGGGCTTTGGGAAACTTTCCCTTTCTTAATTCCTCATCGTGTGCTGAATATTCTCTGACTCTAAATCTTCCTCTTCTACTCTCTCACATATGGTGAAAATGCGCGCTTCAGCAGCATCAATGGGTGACGGAGAGGAAGCACCACTGCCTGTATCCGAGAAGATAGGGCACGAGGTATGGCCAAGGCTCCCGCCAAGAAGGCAGAGTCACAATTGGAGGTCGAGCATCCACGGAGCCCATAGCCATGCCAAGGTAGTTGTAGCAGACCCACATGCGGATCAGTGGAGGATGATATTATGGATGAGCATGTTGAGGTTCTAGTACCCATTCAGCATCCAGGGGGTTTTATTGCTTCCCTAGTATTTCAAGAGGCTTGGCCAAGATAGTCAGCTTTATTGATGCATTGACCTAGGCTGGATTAGTTCCAGTGGACCCAGCCATATCTCAAACTGGAGAGGGAGCTCAGACCCCTGTTACTCGTACCCCATAGCATGCAGCAACAAGGTTTCAAATGTCGGAGGTATTGCTATTTGTGGGGAGCAGAGCCTATCATAGCAGCTAGACTTGAGATTATGCCTGCTACGTCTATTAAGGAGCCGAAGAGGCTAGAGAGGTTTCAACGTCCTCTCTTTCATGACGACACTTCAGAGGATGCCCACGATTTTTTAGATCGATGTCATCAGATGCTTTTGGGTTTGGTAGAGTCCAATAGGGTGGACTTAACAACATTCCAGCTGAGAGGAGCTGCCAGGAGGTGGTTGCAGACTAATGAGCTGGACAGGCCAGCTAGTTCATCTCCTCTTGCTTGGACTCAATTTTTTGCATTTGTTTCTTGAGAGGTACATCCAATTCACCACGAGGAATGAGTTGAGAGATCAATTCGAGAATCTTCATCAGGATCACATGCCAGTAAATGAGTATGAGACTAGGTTCATAGAGTTGTCTCATTATACAACTTTCTTGATTTCCACCATAGCAAAGAGGGTGAGGTAGTTTATTGATGGTTTGACTTATGGCGTCAGGGAAGCTATGGCTCGAGAGTCAGAGATTGGGACTAATTTCCTTCAGGCCATAGAGATAGCTTGGAGGATCAAACCTATTCGCAGTCAGAGGCGAGAGGCCATGACGAGAGATAAAAGCCTCATCGTTCTAGTAGTTTCATGGTAGGCTAGCTTATTTTGTACAACATGAAACTCATGGTGCAGTGGCGCGACCAGCTTTTAGCAATATAGTTCCCTCATCTTTTAGTGCTCTTACAATAAGTTGTACCGTGCTCTGTCTGTTCAAGGTTCTTCCAGTGAATATTCCTGTCATCAAGGATATTATTAGGATTAGCAGTCTTATTCAGTTAGGGGTTGTTATAAGTGTGGAGAGTTCAGCCACGTGAGGAAGAATTGCCCCGGGCTTGGTGCACATCTCATCAGAATTCCCAACCAGTAGTTTCTAAACCAATTTTATCCCCCCATGCCCACTCAGCTAGAGGGAGAGGACATGCATCGAGAGGTCATCTTAGAGGAGGGGGCTAGGATGGTGGATGTTAGACTGGTGGTGGTCAGGCCTGTTGCTATGCTTTTTAGTGTAGCCGCGAGGTAATGTTCTCAGATACAATGATCACAAGTATGCTTTCGGTCTGTCATAGAGATGTTTGTATGTTAATTGATCTGGGGTCTACTTACGTATCATCATTTTTCTCTTTTATTGGATATGCTCGTGGTTCTCTCGATATTCCTTTTCATGTATCTACACCTGTTAAAAAATTCTATTATGGTGGATCATGTATATCGGTCTTGTGTGGTTTCCATAGGAGGCTATGAGACTAAGGTTGATATTTTATAGCTGAATATGGTAGATTTTGAGGTGATTTTGGGTATGGAATGACTATCTTCATATCATGCTATTCTTGATTATCACGCTAAGATCATGACATAGTCTATGCTAAGATTACAAAGGTTGGAATGGAGGGGTTGTCTAGGTAATACGCCTAGTAGGGTGATTTTCCGAAGGCTCAACTGATGATTGAAGAGAGGTGTTTAGCGTATTTGGCTTTTGTTAGTGATAATGACATAAAGATTAAAATATCCAAACCTTCTTCTTCTGAGCGGAAAGGAATGTGGTCAAATAGTGTTGAGACTCCTACTGTTGATCCAATTCCAATAGTGAGTTTCTAGATGTGTTTCATGTAGACCTATTAGGCATGCCACCCGATAGTGATATTGATTTCGATATTGATTTAGTGCCGGGCACTCAACCCATATCTATTTCACTGTACCGTATGGCTCCAGCTGAGTTGAAGGAGCAGTTGCAGGAGTTATTAGATAAAGGGATTCATCAGGTCGAGTGTTTCTCCCTAGGGTTCGTCGGCCTTGTTTGTGAAGAAGAAGGATGGTTCTATAAGGATGTGTATTGATTATTGGCAGTTGAAGAAGGTCCCTATAGATAACACCTATCCATTGCCATACATTGATGATCTTTTTGATCAGCTTCAGGTTGCCAGGGTTTTCTTGAAGATTGACTTGAGATCGGGTTACCACAAGTTGAAGATTAGGGCTTCGGACATTCATAAGACGACTTTCAAGAATTGTTAAGGGCATTATGAGTTTTTGGTGATGTCATTTGGTTTGACTAATGCCCCAAAAACTTTTATGCATTTGATGAACAAGGTGTTTCAAGCTTATTTGGATTCTTTTATCATCGTGTTTATTGATGATATATTGGTATATTCCCATATTAGGGAGGAGCACGAGCAACATTTGAGGATTAATGCTTCAGATTCTTAGGGAGAAAAAGTTATACGCTAAGTTCTCCAAGTGCAAGTTTTTGTTGGACTCGGTGGTATTCTTGGGCCACGTGGTGTCTAGTGATTGGATCAAGGTAGACCCACAGACGATTGAGGCAGTCCAGGTTGGCTCAGACCTACTACAGCTATAGACATTAGTGGTTTCTTGGGTTTGGCTGGCTATTATCATCTCTTCATGGAGGGATTCTCATCTATTGCTGCTCCACTAACCAAGTTGACTAGAAGGGTGCTCAATTCAGATGGTCTAATGAGTGTGAAGAGAGCTTTTAGAAGGCCAAGACATCCTTGACTACAATTTCAGTTTTGGTATTTCCCTTAGGATCGGGGATATATGTTGTCTAATGTGATGCTTCGTGCGTTGGCCTTGGTTATGTGTTGATGCAGGTCGGTAGGGCGATTGCCTATGCGTCACACCAGTTGAAGCTCCATGAGAAGAACTATCCAGTTTATGATTTGGAGTTAGCAGCAATTATACATGCTCTCAACATTTGGAGGCATTACTTGTATGGCATGTCTTATGAGCTTTACACCGATCATCGGAGTCTTTAGCATTTGTTCAAGAAAAAGGAGTTGAATTTGAGGTAGCGGAGGTGGTTTGAGTTGTTGATGGATTATGATATCACTATGTTCAATCATTCGAGGAAGACGAATATGGTAGCGGATGCTTTGAGTAGGAACAAGAAGAGTATGGGAAGCTTGGCATTTATTCTTGTTGCGGAGAGACCTTTGGCTATGGATGTTCAGGCCTTCACTAATAGATTTGTGAGCTTAGATATCTCTGAGCCTAGTAGAGTCATCGCTTGGGTTGTGCACGGTCGTCCTAAATTTAGTGCATTAAGGCTTGCCAATATGATGATCCTCATTTTCTTGTCCGTAAGGATACAGTGTTTCGAGGAGGTATCAAGGAGGTATTTATTGGTGACGATGGTGTATTGCAACTTTAGGGTCGAATTTGTGTCTCTAATGTGGATGGTTTGAGGGAGTCAAATCTTGAGGTGTCTTATAGGCTTGCTTTGCCACCTCGCTTGTCGAGAGTTCATATGATATTTCATGTTTCCATACTTCAGAAGTATTGTAAGGACAAGTCACACGTGTTTGATTTTATTTTAGTGCGGTTGGATGAGAATCTGGCTTATGAAGAATAGTCGGTGGCAATTTTTGATAGGTAGGTTTGAAAGTTAAGATCAGAAGATATTTCATCGGTAAAGGTTCAGTTGAGAAGTCAATCGATTGAGGAAGTGACTTGGGGGACCGAGATTCATATGTGGAGCAGATATCCTAATCTATTTTTTGTTTTCCAGGTATGATTCTAAAACCATGCGAGAATAAACTTTTGTTTAAGAAGGGGGAGAATGTAACTACCCGACTAGTTTTGTGAATTAGAGCCCCACTCCCCTATTTGATGCCTCGTGTATGCTTGTTTGATGCTTTGTAACTTGCGGGGATGGTTTGTTTGGTTTCGGTAAGATTTGAGAGTGAATTTGAACACATAGTTCCATTTATGAAAGCTTAAGTTGTAAGAGTTGACCAAGGTTTTAACTTTGAGTAGAAGACCTCATATTGGTTATTTGATGGTTCCTATAGGTTTGTATGGTGATTTTGGACTTGGGCGTATGTTCGGATTTGAATTTGGATTTTCCTAGAAAAGTTTGGCTCTATTTGCTAAAAGTTGGCAATTTACGGAATTGGAAAGTTTATATGTTTGATCGATAGTTGACTTTGATGTTATCGGATTCCGATTAGTGTTCCGGGATGTTGGATTGGTTCGTTGGTTGAATGGAACTTGTGTGTGAAATTTTGTTGAAATCCAGAATGTTTAGACATGAATTGGATGTGTTGGGTAAGTTTGAAAGTTTGAGAGTTTAGAGATAAATTTGATCTTCAATTCTAGGTTTTGATGTTATTTGTGGTGTTGAGCATTTGAATAAGTTTGGATATGGTATTAGGACTTATTGGTATGTTAGATGGGGGCCCGGGGGGCTCGGGTGTGTTTCGAGATGGTTTTAGATAATTTAAGGATGGCTTGGTGTTGTGACGCACCTGAAGTGCTTAGTGCGCATGTGCAATTATGGGGGGCAGAAGCGAAGTTTGACCTGGAGCTGGGAGACCGCACCTTTAGAGGTCCTGGTACGGATACACTGTCGCACCTGCGTGTCTGTTTGTGCACCTACGATTCAGCAGATGCGATAGGTTTGTTGCAAGTGCGAGGTCCGACTGTGGGATTATGGGTAGTTAGGATATATCCCTAGACTTAGGATTGACCATGTGGGCCTAGGTTGACTTTTGTTGAATATTTGGGATTTGACTAAAAATTAAATTTTATTATTTGGTATTGATTCCTATAGCTTTGTTTGACGTTGTTGAGTCATATGTGACTAGATTCGAAACACACCCGAGCCCCCCGAGTGTGTTTCGAGATGGTCTCAGATAATTTAAGGATGGCTTTGTGTTGATGGTGTGACGCACCTGAAGTGCTTAGTGAGCATGTGCGATTAGGGGGTGCAGAAGCGAAGTTTGACCTGGAGCTGGGAGACCGCACCTTTAGAGGTCCTGGGGATACACTGTCGCACCTGCATGTCTGTTTGTACACCTACGATTCCCCAGATACGGTAGGTTTGTCGCAGTGCGAGGTTCGACTGTGGGATTATGGGTAGTCGGGATATATCCCTAAACTTAGGTTTGACCATGTGGGCCTAGGTTGACTTTTGTTGAATATTTGGGATTTGATTAAAAATTAAATTTTATTGTTTGGTATTGATTCCTATAGCCTTGTTTGACGTTGTTGAGTTATATGTGACTAGATTCGAGTCATTTTGAGGTGGATTTGAGAAAAAAAAAACTATTTTGGAAGATTGAAGCTTATCGGGTGGAAGTAAGTCTCTTGTTATCCTTGTATAAGGGAATTATTCCCATAAGTAAATTATTTTCTACTTGTTGCTTGATTTATGAGTCGTGTATATGCGACATGACGAACGTACATGCGTAGCTAGGTTATGACCGTATCTGACTGGGTTTTGAATTGTGATATTACTTATTGGATTATGTGAAGTCAGTATCCACGTTTCAATTGATTCAATGACTACGTGATGATTCATAATTATGATTTAGAAGCATGCTTAAGGTTATGACTTGTTAAATTAGGTATAAAGGATTATTTTACCATGTTGAGCTTTATCATTAATCTGTAGTCATATATTTGTCTTATTTGCTCCATGATTTGGTGGTTATATGGCTTTATCTACTCATGTTAAATAATATGATTAGACATATGAATGTTGAAATAGCTTTTTGAACCGTTGTGATAAATTGAATTAAGTGATTAGCCATAGCCATCTTTTAGCCATATGAGTTTTTATCTGCATCTTTATTGTTATGTTCGGTGCTTCTTTATTATATTATTTCATGGACATATGCATGGATGGAGAGTTGGTTATTGGGAAAAGTTGAGAATTTTGGCACTACAGATGCTATAAGTAGATCTTGATTATTGGATAAATGATCATTGATTGTAAAATGATCAACGCTTGGATATGCATCCATCTCTCTGGAGTCATGTGCTTACTAATGTTACTTTAGGCTTTGTGAGCATAGGCACTTAGATTTGGTGCTTGGTTTGGACACGTGGCCTATGTCAGGCACATGGATTTGTGTTGTGAGGTATTGAGAAGGGATCATGAGCATGCATTTATAATATCATGGACTCATGCAATAGCTTTTATATAGTTGTTGGTTGATATACGTCATGCCTTGTGCGGGAATTGAAGTATTTGATATTTTATTCGATCTCCTTATCTGTAAAGCATGTCTAACTTTCTACTTGTACAGTATTTCTAGATTTCGTACCTATTTGATGATATCATTCCTTATTCTGTACCTTATTTATGGTTTCATATGATTATTGGATTGTTAGTAAGTGTCAATATAGATCCCTCGCTACTACTTCTTCGATTCTAGACTTGGTACTTACTGAGTACCATGGTTTTATACTCACACTATACTTCTGCACATTTTTGTGCAGGTTTTGAGGCTGGTATTAGTGGTACTCATCCAGCGGAATAGGAGTTCTATTTGAAAACTTCGTGGTGAGCTGGTATACTCAATCCGATCAGCAACACATGGAGTGCCCCTCCCTATTCATCTATTTTTGTCTATCTATTTTCTTCAGACAAATATTGTTGCTAAGTTGATACTATTTATTCTTATTAGATGGTCCCGATAATGTGACATTGTGTTTAGACCCTGTCTTAGACATTTGTATTTGTGATATTTGTTCAGAGACTTATCCCGCGTTATTATTTATACATATATATATATATATACATATATATATATATATACATATATGTACATAAAATCTGCTTCTTTTTTGTTGATTGAGTGTTAGCTTGCCTAGCGAGCAGGTTAGACACCATCATGGCCTTTGGTTTGATTTTGGGTCGTGACAGTTTCGAGCCTTTGGATAACATTATATAGGATATATGGATTTGTTAGGATGATTGGACAAGGTCTTGGGTGAGTTTTGAACAAATTTGAGCATTTCAGCACTTTGATGATGATCTATAGCTTCAGTGGTGCAGAGGGCATTTTTTTGGAGTTTTGAGGACATTTTTAGAGTGCTGAGGTAAAGCCTCAAGTGCAGCTACAACCTTCTGAGTGCTGAGGCAAAGCCTCAAGTGCGGCTGCAACCTTCTGAGTGCTGGGGCATGGCAAAGTGCGGACCACACTGAGGGCCGCAACAAGAATCCGTAGGATTATTGGTCTGATTTTAGAAGCTTCTATCTCCTAATCTAAAAAGAATTTGGGGATGATTCAAAAATAAAAGTTGTAGCCCTTTGAGTTTAGTTTTCAAGCATTCAAACCCTTTATTATTTGGCCATCTGTACTAAGAGTTATGTTCATTTTACAGAAAGTTGGTAGTATATTTACTGCTGAATTGTGACTACACAACATAGATTACAGCAGCAATGCTTGGAGTGCGGTTGGAAGTATGGGCTACACTAGGAAAGTGTGGATAACACTGTGTGAGATCATGTTTTTGTATATAAATAGAATTTTCAGATTTTTAATTTTTTCTTCACCACTTTAGAGTCTTGAAAACTTGATTTTGAAGGGTTTTGACGTAGATCTTCATCTATAAGCTTGGGGTACATGATTTCTACCTATCTATGAGTTAAACATGAAATTATCACTATATTTAACATCGAAACATGGCATTGACTAAGTGAAAAGGGGTTTTTGTCTACAATTTAATGAAGTATATTTTGGAGGATCATAACACCGATTTGGAGTCGAATTTGGGAACCAATCATATATTTGTACTCGTGAGGTTATGGGCAACAAGATCTACCCCTACACTCGAGTTTTGACCATGTGGACCCAGATTGACTTTTGTTGATTTTTTGAGATTTGATTAAAGATTGAAGCTTTATTGCTTGGGATTAATTTCTATGATTTTAATTGACCCTATTAAGTATTATTTGGCTGTATTTGAGCTGGTTGGAGGAGATTTTCTAAAGAAAAAGTAGTTGTGAAAGGTTAAAGTGGTAAAAGAAAGAGGTAAGTCTCATTTCTTACCTTGTTAAAAGGGAATTTTCCCCAAAGTATATTTATGTACTATTATTTGATTTATTTGGGAGCTATATATATACACGAGGTGACAAGCGTATATGAATGCGCTTGGATTTTACCATGTCCTGGTAGACTTAGGCCTACATCATGCCTTGTTTGCACTATGTGAATTAATTACATATGATTTATTTGACCAAATGAATATGAGGCTAATCATAATCATGATAGAAACTATGCTTAGACCTATGACATGATGATTTGGGCTTGATAAATTGCTTTGCTATGTGGAGGTTTATGATTAGTCATAACCCTATACATGTCTTATTTAATTTATGATTTTGTGACTATGTGATTATTATTACACATATTAGAGATCATGACTAGGCTTTATTATTCATTGACTGGGCATATGAGCTATATTTGCTATTTTGAGCCACAAGATTAGCCGTTTTCATACACTACATTCATGAGCATATGCACGTATCTATTATTGACATCCTGGTGTATCACATATATTATCTCATGTGCATATGGTAACATCATGAATTATGGATAATTGGTATAGACTAAGGAAGTTGGCATCACAAATATAATAAATTAATTTATGATTTACGATATCATACATATCTGTTATATCATGAGAATATGTATACATAAATATGGTTCTCCTATGTATGGTGGGACAATAGCACATGAGTTGTCCGTGCAAATAAAATTTATTATATGATACATGAATGAGCCATAAAGCAATATGATACATGATTGAGCCATTGATCTATTATACACTTGGATATGGATTCGTCCATCTAGATTCAAGTGATCATCCATGCTATATTGAACCCTCAGAGCGTAGGCACATGGATGTGCATTAGTGGTACGTGGATGCGTACGGTTACATGGATGTGTACTGGGTGCATAGATGTGCACGGTTTGCATTGAGAGATTGGAACTTGTGTTGGTACACGTATAGGTACTAGGTTATAATGGAAAGCAGAGCCTTAGGCATGTACATTCTAGACTCATGCAGAAGAATTGATATAAAGTGATAGTTAATGCATATTATATTTATATACTCGTTTTGGTACATATTATGATATTTGACTCCTTTATTTGAGAAGCTTATCATTGTAATATCAGATAGACTCGGTGTACTTGATTATATTTAATTATCTATTCAGAGGATGATTATATTATTTATTGACCGTGTACCTTACTATTCATGATTTAATGCTTCTGAGTATTTCCTTATTTTATTCACATTATAGGTTATTGATTATGAGAATAAGTATCCATTGCTGACCTCTCGCCACTACTTCTTCAAGGCTAGACTTGATACTTCTTGGATACCGTAGTTTTGTACTCATACTACACTTCTGCATATTTTTTGCAGGTTCTGAGGATGGTATTTGTGGTGGACATCCAACTGGGTCTAGAGGAAATTTTGTGATGAGCAGCTTTACTTGACCTATATGTCGCACATGAAGTTCCCCTCCCTATTTATCTATTCAGTCTATCTATTTCTTTCAGAAAGACATTGTTATTGAGTTTGGATTCTTACTTTTATTAGATGTTTGTGACAGTTGTGACATCGGGTCTTAGGTGTTATAGAAAATTGAGATCGTGTTTAGATCCCGTCTCAGATATTTACATCAATGATATTTATTTGAGACTATTATCATTGTTAAAAGCATTATAAACTACTTTTCTTTATGAATGATTGAGTGTTGACTTGCCTAGTGAGTGGGTTAGGTGCCATCACAACCTTTGGTGGAATTTTGGGCCGTGACAAGTTGGTATCGATGCTCTAGGTTCCAAGGGTCTCACAATTCATAAGCAGGCCTATTAGAGTATTGTGGATCAGTATAGAGACGTCAGTATCTATCTGTGAGGGGCTATAGAGCTTTAGGAAAACATTCCCTTTCTTGATTTCTCATTGTACGTTGATTATTGTCTTGAGTCTAAATCTTTCTCTTCTATTCTCCCACGCATGGTGAGAAAGCACACTTAAGCAATGGCAGCAGGTACTCGAGAAGTAGCACCACCGGTTGTAGCTGGGAGAGGTAGTGCATAGGGTAGGGCCCAAGCTCCAGCTAGGGGACGCACTGTCATAACTAGAGGTGGAGCATCCACTGAAACCCGTGGCCATGTCAGGGCAGTTGCAGTGCACCCACATATAGATTAGGTGGAGGATCAGATCATGGATGAGAATGTTAAGGCTCCAGTGCACGCCCAACATTCAAAGGGTTTTGTTTTTGCACCAGTATTTCAGAAGCCATGAATAAGATGGTAAACTTTCTAGATACATTGACCTAGGCTGGAGTGATTCTAGTGGCCACAGCCACATCTTAAGCTGGAGGGGGGCTCAGACCCCTAACACTCGTACTCCGGAGCAGCCTATAATAGCAGCTAGACCTAATGTTGAGCCTGCTATGTCTACCGAGGAGCGGAAGAGGTTTGATAGGTTCCTGAAGTTACATCCTCCTTACATTGAAGTGACACTTCTGAGAATGCACAGGACATTCTAGACCGATGTCATGAGATGCTTCACAATTTGGGCTTGGTAGAGTCCAACGATGTGGACTTCACTATATTCCAGTTGAGAGGGGCTAATAATGGCAGACTTATGAGCTAGGCAGGCCATTTGGTTTATCTTCTCTAACATGGACTAAGTTTTCGCATCTATTTCTTGAGAGGTACATCCCGCTCACCAGGAGGGATGAGTTAAGAGGCTAGTTCAAGCATCTTCAGCAGGATCGTATGTCAATGACTGACTACGAGGCAGGATTCATAGAGTTTTCTCGTCATGCAACTTTCTTGAACCCCATCGAGGCAGAGAAGGTGCGATTTATGGCATCATGGTTACTATTGTTCGAGAGTCGAAGATATGGACTACTTTCCATTAGGCCGTAGAGATAGCTTGAAGGATTGAGTGTATCCGCAGCTAGGGGAGAAGGGCATGACAAGGGACAAAAGGCCTCGTTGTTCTTGTGGTTTTAGTGGTACCTCATCTGAAGGTAGAGTTCATTTTGGTAGAGGTCATAATGGTAGGGCAACTCATTTTACAGAGCATGGAGACCTAGGTACAGTAGCTAGATCATTCTTCAGCACTCCAATTCAATTATCATTCAGTGCTCGGACAGCAAGCTCGTACCGTGCTCTATCAGTTTAGGGTTCCTCCAGTGGGTATGCGGGTCCTCAGGGGCAGTATAAGTCTTAACAGCCTCATTCAGCTAGGAGATTTTATGAGTGGAGAATTCAGCCATGTGAGGAAGTATTAGCCTTGACTTGGTAGAGGCATAGCTCATTAGAGTTCTCAGTCAGTAGTTCTCGTACAAGTTGCAATACCCCTTACCCAACCAGCTAGAGAGGAAGGATATCAAGTGAGAGGTTGCCCAATAGGGGAAGGTCAGGTTGGTAGAGGCTTGACCAAATGGCAGTCAAGCCCATTGCTATGGTTTCGATATGTTGTAGAGATGCTTCTTTATTGTTTGATCCGAGGTCTACTAATTCATATGTGTCATCATATTTTTCTCCTTATTTGGATATTCCTTGTTGTTCTTTTAATAGTCATGTTCATGTATCTACACCTATTGGTGATTCTGTTGTGGTGGATCATGTGTATCGTTCATGTGTGATTACTATTTGAGGCTATCAGACTATGGTTGATCTTTGGTTGCTTAATATGGTCAATTTCGAGGTTTGGGTATGGATTGGTTATCTCTCTATCATGCTATTCTTTATTGTCACTCTAAGATCATGATGTTGGCTATGTTGGGATTGCCGAGGTTAGAATGGAGGTGTTCTCTTCGTTACACTACTAGTAGAGTGATTTAATTTCTGAAGGCTCAACGGATAGTTGAGAAGTGGTATTTGCGTATCTCGCCTTCGTTAGAGATGTTAGTGCTAGTACTCTTATTGTTAATTCAGTTCCAGTAGTAAGGGTGTTTCCAAATGTGTTTCTCATAGACCTACCGAGCATGCCACCAGTATAGATATTGACTTCGGTATTGATTTGGTGCAGGTCACTCGGCTCATATCTATTCCATGATATCCCATGGCTCCAGCTAAGTCGAAAGAGTTGAAGGAGAAGTTACTGGAGTTGTAGGATAATTGATTCATTAGGCCGAGTGTTTTTTTGTGGGGTGCACTGATGTTACTTGTGAAGTAGAAGGATGGTTCTATAAGGATGTGTATTGATCACAAGAAGTTGAACAAGGTCACTATCAAGAAAAGTATATGTTGCCTCATATTGATGATTTATTTGATCATCTTCAGGGTGCCAGGGTGTTATCCACGATTGATTTGAGAGGGTTACCACCAGTTCAAGATTAGGGCTGCAGACATCTCTAAGACGACTTTCAGGACTCGTTATGGACATTATGAGTTTTTAGTGATGTCTTTTGGTCTTACTAATTCCCTAGTAGCTTTCACGCATTTGATAAACAGTGTGTTGCAACTTTATTTGCATTATTTTTCCATTGTATTCATTGATGATATCCTGCTTTATTCCATAGTGCTAAGGAGAATGAGTAGTGTTTGAGGATAGTGCTTTAGATTCTGAGGGAGATGAAGTTGTATGCTAAGTTCTTCAAGTGTGATTTTTGATTTGATTCAGTGGCATTTTTGGGCTATTTGGTGTCTAGTGATGGGATCAAGGTTGACCCAAAGAAGATTAAGGAAGTTTAGAGTTGGCCCAACCTTATACTACTACGAGATCAGGAGCTTCTTGGACTTGGCTGGTTACTATCGTCGCATTGTGGAAAGGTTCAAAGCTATTTCAACTATATTAAGTAAGTTTACTTAGAAGGTTGCTCTATTTAGATGGTCAAACGAGTGTAAGGAGATCTTTCAAAATCTCAAGACTGCTTTAACTACATCTCCAGTTTTGGTATTACTCTCAGGATCAAGGACGTATACAGTCTATTATGATGCTTTGCGTGTTGGCCTTGGATGTGTTTTGATATAGGCTGGTAAGGTGATTGGCTATGTATTGTGCCAGTTGAAAACCCGTGAAAAGAACTACCCGGTTATGATTTAGAGTTAGCAGCTATTGTGCATACACTCAAGATTTGGAGGCACTACTTATACGGTGTGTCTTGTGAGGTTTACACTGATCAACGGAGCCTTCAACATCTATTCATGCAAAAGGATTTGCATTTGAGGCAGCGAAGGTGGATGGAGTGGTTGAAGGATTATGATATCACTATCTTGTATCATCCGCGTAAGGCTAATGTGTAGCGGATCCTTTGAATAGAAAGGCAAAGAGTGTAAGGAGTTTGCATTTATTCCATATATGGAGACGCCTTTGGCTATGGATGTTCAGACTTTGGCAAATAGATTTTTGTGATTGGATGTTTCCGAGCCTAGCAGAGTTTTTGCTTGTGTGGTTGCACAGTCATCCTTGTTTGAGCGCGTCAAGGCTAGTCAGTATGATGATCACTATTTGCTTGTCCTTAAGACACAGTGTTGCAAGGTGGTTCTTAGGAGGTGGTTATTGGTGATGATAGTGTATTGTGCCTTCAGGGTCAGATTTGTGTTCCTAATGTAGATTGGTTGAGGGAGTTGATTCTTGAGGAGGCTCATAGTTTGCGGTATTCTATCTATCCAGGTGCTACAAAGATGTATCGTGACTTGAAGCAACATTATTGATGGCGAAGGATGAAGAAGGAAATTTTTGGGCGTGTTTCGTAGTGTTTGAATTGTTAGCATGTCAAGTATGAGCATAAAAATTAGGTGGTTTGACTCAGAGATTGGTGATACCAGAGTGGAAGTAGGAGCGCATTACTATGGACTTTGTGGTAGGATTGCCACGGGCATTGAGGAGATTTGATGTTGTTTGGTTCATTATGGATAGACTAACCAAGTCTACGCATTTCATTCTGGTCATGACTTCTTACACGTCAGAGAAGGTGGCTCAAATCTACATTAGATAGACTGTCACGACCCAAATCTCACCATAGGGGTCGTGATAACACCTAGTCTTTAAAACTAGGTAAGACAATCACTTATCAATTATTAAAACAATAAAGACATGATATACTGAACATAGTTAAACATAAATGCGAAAATAAAGGTGATACAAGCCAACACATCGATAATCACAACATATCCCAAAACTAGGTAGTATAGAGTCGCGAACTCTAATGAATACATCAAAATATCTCAAAATACAATACTGTTTGGATAGAGAATTTATAGTATAAATGTAAGTAAGGGACTCCTAGGGACTACGACGTTATAACTTAAAACCTCACGATCAAAGATACTTTCACAGCCTGGGGTCACTACCTCCAACACCTGGATCTGCACAAAAATGTGCAGAAGTGTAGTATGATTACACCATAGTCAGTACCTAGTAAGTATCAAAACTAACCTCGGTGGAGTAGTGAAAAGGTTTAATTCAAGACACTCACTAATCAAATAACTTGTGCAAATACATCAAAAACTGGCAATAGGAAGAATAACATAAAGCAAAACTGTAATCTCATCGGAGCAAGTGATAATAATGCTATACAAGTAAAGGCTCTGTTTCAACAACAAGTCATCAAATAGAAATAAGGCACTCTTGCCCACATTATCAATCACCCTCGCACGACAAAGACATTATGCCACACCATAAGTCACACCCTGCATGGCTAGTACCTCGTGCCACATAGTAACTCAATTCCATATCAATTGCTAATTAACACATTCAAGAGAACATTTCAAGAACCAACTCAGTAATGCTTGATATTAATTTTCTTTCTACTTCAATCAGTTATGCTATCAACAACTCGATAGAATATGATATGACAACTCCACGTAAGTGAATCCAGCTTGGCAATCAAATCATCAAGTAATAACAGAGACACAATTTAGCATGTTAGGAAAAATGCAACAAAACACGTAAAAATGCATGTCAAACACACCAACAAGAATGCCCCGTTTGCATCACCACACAAACAACATTAACAAAAAGCTCTCAGGCCATCACATATCATCCCCCAAAATGCCTCCCTTCTCTCTCTGTGTGTGCAACAAATAAAATAAATGCTCGCCCTGTCTCACCACACGTGTTTTAACCATCGTCCCACCTTGTCTCGACACATGTGCAAACCCGGTATATAGCCCACCACATGTTGGAATATGAATAATAACAGTAGCAAAGAAGAGACCTTGTGCCAACACCCGAACGATCCGCCCAACAAGTCCACAAGTGCCTTAATCATAACAACACAACATGCCAATAATTGTCACCAAGACATAAATTCACGCTCTGCTAATGCAGTGCACAAGGTCAATTCAATAAGGAAATGCAGATGGATGTGAAACATATAAGCATGAAAGCTAACTCAAATTAGCAACAATCTCACAATTGCCCAACTTGGCCAATTAAGGAATTAAAATTCTAAAACATGATCTCTAGCATGGGATATAATGTCAAGTAACCAACCAAAGTGAAATCACGTGAAGCGGAGACCTCTAAAACAATAATAAAGCGATAAAAACAACCTCGGGTCAAGTCCGGTCATAAATCACACATACGCCTATGTACACACTCATAACCTTGTGTTCATGTTGCTCACACATATCACAAATAAGCAACTAAGACAAATACTAAGGGGTAATTCCCCCACGCAAGGTTAGGCAAGATGCTTACTTCAAACAAGCTAAGTCAATACTCTAAGAAGCCCTTCCCGCGTGAATCAACCTCCAAACAACTTGAATCTAAATAAAATAACTTAATAATATTAATAAAAGCCCTAGGAAACAAGCCCAAACGATAAAGCTACGATTTTAGTTCAATTATGCAAAGTGAACACCGGGCTCGCACCTCAGAACCTGACAAAACTCACAAATTTCGAACACCCATTCTAATACGAGTCCAACTATACAATTTCGTCCTATTCCTACTCTGAAACGGGGTTCAAACCCTCAAATTTTATTTAGAAAAGTTTTTATGAAAATCCCCAATTTTCCTCACATAAATTCATCATTTAAAAGCTTAAACAATGATGGAATCATGAATAATAACCAAATCCGAGTAAGAAATACTTACCCCAATCCAAATCGTTAAAATCCCTACCAAAATCGTCCAAATCTGAGCTCTATAACACAAAATGTGATAAAATAACCAAAGTCCTCGAGAAAAAATGCTTAATAGGTTTGGCCAGTGGTCCTCTTCGTGATCGCGGGACAAACATCGCGATCGCGAAGCACAAGCTGAAACTAACCTAAAAATACTCTTTGTGAACCCGTTCGTGAACGCGATGCTTCAACACCCCTGTCCTACACGAATGCGGTTTCCCACCTGCGACTGCAAAGTCCACACACCTAGCTACTCACCCAGCCCCCCTTCTATGCGAACGCAATTCACAGAACGTGAACGCGATGACCACTGACCCACCAAACTCCGCGAATACGACCAACCTTTCGCCAACGCAAAATGTAAAACCTACCTGCCCCACAACTCCAATATGGGATCGTGAGCCTCCAACCGCAATCGCGATGAACAACCTCTTCACAAAAAAAATAATAGATCTAAAACAAGGAGTAATGGTCTGAACCCCATCCTAAACACACCGAAGCTCTCGTTAACCCATCCAATCACACCAACAAATCCCAAAATATAATACAGACCTACTTGAGGCCTCAAATCATACCAAACAACTCCAAACTACGAATCTTACCTAAATTCAAGCCTAAAAAACTAATAAACTTTCATCTTCCAAAACTCATGTCGGACCATATTAAATCAACTTGGAATGATCCCAAATTTTGCATGCAAGTCCGAAATGACACAGCAGACCTATGCAACCTCCCAGAACCGCAATTTGAACCCGATATCAACAAAGTCAACACTCGGTCAAACCTATCAACCTTCCAAACCTTCAACGGTCAAATTTTTGCCAATTCAAGGCAAAACAACCTAAGAACCTCCAAATCCAAATTCTGACATACGCCTAAAACTCTAATTTGAGATCAAATACACAAAAAGTCAAACTTGGTCAACTCTTCCAACTTAAAGCTTCTAATATGAGAATCATTCATCCAAATCAATCCAAATCACTCAAAAATCAAAATCGACCATGCATGCAAGTCAGAATACATTATATGAAGCTACTTGTTGGCCTCGAACCACCGAACGGAAATGCAAATGATCAAAACGACGGATTGGGTCGTTATATTCTTCTCTCTTAAATAAACATTCATCCTCGAACGTGCCAAGAATCACTCCAGAGCCATCAAATCACTGTATAATATCACCTTACACCGACGTCACCTTAATCCATATAAGCCTATCAACACTATCTCGACTGAAGATTATCCCTTCAACCTAAACCGATAAACCTTAGAACCAAATCTCATCACCCAGGCCTCCTCCTAAGACCTAATTCTCACGCATACACACTGTGTTGACCCCAACCAGCTACAACAGATCATGAATACATCCACAAGGTATAACCACACGACGTAACCCATTGCTCATAAGCCTATAGCAACATCTCTGACCATAATAGCTACCCATTATCGAACCTGGTACTGGTAAATAACCTCATAACAAGTAGAACCTTGTTCAAAACCTTCACCACATTGCTACAAATGCAGGAAACATGTAGATCTCATAACCACTTGCCCAATCTAAAAGTTGTAGAGTTCTCTCGCCCGACAAGAACCAACACCAAGCTCCAACCTAATCCATGACATTCTTATCTAGACATACCTTACCCTAGTCCAATCGCACTAATGATCTCCTTTCATCCAGTACAAGCTGTTTGGCTGACCAGCCACACCAAACACCCATTTTTCACCTACATCGTGATCCGCACCCAACAAGCAATAACTCCCGTGTAACTGAAGATAGAAAGAGAAATACATGAGAGAACTATCTGACAAGTCCAGCAAGTAGAATTCTCCATTGGAATCATACTATGAATCCATCCCACAAGGAAGAAGCAATACGCATGAAATAACCACAACAAATCTCATCCTAACATAACCCCACCGCATCACGTAGCTCGGTCCAAACATACTGATCCACATAGAAACACGAGGATCCCATCCTTAACTCTAAATCACTAGTAGGATAGACATCCTGTCACCCGAAAACCATTCAATAACTCAATCCCATGGAACAAAATCACAACACATAACGGACTCCCCATGCTTGTAGAGCGCCACAAGCGTAAGTCATGGCCAAACCATAAAAAATTCACGTCAAAACCCACCATATTAAGCAACAAAAGGTCAACACTAGTCTCATAGCCCCCGATATGACCATACAAGAACGATGAACACGGTCTACCACAATAGCATCCCCAACGGGTGTAGACACATAAACAAGAGTACCCCAAAGAATCAAAAGACACATCCAAATATGAAGCAAAATAGGATGACACATAAAATTAAGTAAAACTCGGATAAAATAAAACTGGTGCATCTCTATGGTGGACTAGAACAATACATGTAATGACAACATCGGATGCGGCAGCCTCAGTCCTACCAAGGCAAAGCATAACAACGAGCCTAGCCTCCCCCTCTAGGACGACCTCTACCTGCCTATCCCCTATCTCTAGCTGGCTGTGCAAGTGTAGTAGCAACTGGAGCTGAACCCATAGCTCGAGTACTCTACTGAGACACAACTGTTCGAATTCTGGGACAATCTCTTACTATGTGCCTGATATCCCCACACTCAAAGTAACCTCTCTGCTGCCATGTCTGTGGGAGCTGTTCGGAATGAGTGCTCTGGGACCCATGGATAACTGGAGCACCATGTGAAACCTGAAGTGCGGACTGAACTGACTGACCAACAAAACCTCTACCATGACGTGCCCTATCCCAAAAATAGGGAGTAGTAGATCCTCCCAGTCCACGAGGCTTCTTAGCCTCCCTATCCTCCCTCTCTAGACCACAAATACGCTCTTACGTCCTAACGATCTCCACAAGCTGATGGAATGGAGTATCAATCTCCAACTCTAGTGCCATCCCAAATTTGAGACCATAATCGAGCCCCTCAATAAATCCGCGGACTCTCTCTCTAACTGTGGAAACCAAAGCAAGTGCATGACGAGATAACCTAAAACCTTATTGCATACTCAGACACAATCATAGTCCCCTGGCGCAACTGCTAAAACTCGGTGCACAACGCATCGTTGAAGGTCTATGGAACGTATTCCCTCAAAAAGAAATTAGTGAGCTAAGTCCAAGTAAGTGGCGCTGCATCATCTTGCCTACTCTCTGCATGAGCCTACCACCATCTGTATGCTGGCCACGTCACCTAGAAAGTAGTAACGTCGACCATGCTCAACTTCACTATGCCCATAGTGTGCAGAACACAGCGACACTGGTCTAGAAAACCTTGTGAATCCTCAAAAGTTGCGCCACTTAAAGTAGGAGGAAAATGCTTCTTTAACCTCTCAAACCTCCTCTACTCTTCCTCTGATGCAACCGTCCTAACCTCAGGTTGAACCACAATCACGAGTTGCACAGGCATAACACCCGGAGCCTAATCAATATGAGCATGCTGCTTTGGAGTACAGGCGGCAGAAGTATGAGATCCTTCCGCAGCATGAGAAGTAACTGATGCAAATGGGATCAATCCGCCTGAGCCAAGGTACCAAACATGCTCAAAAAGTGCGCTATAGTCCCCTGAAGTCCAGGGGTAGCAACAGGCGCCTCAGGTGCCTGCTCCCCAATTGGAGCTACTAGCGGCTCCTTAACTACTGCTCTGGCAGGTGCTCAAGCTGTGACACATGCCCTTCCTCGACCTCTGCCTCTACCCCGACCCCTAGCAACACTAGTCCTGGGGGCAACATTATCAGTAACTGCAGCTCGTGTCTGCATCATCTATGAGAGAATAGAAAGACAAAGAATCAAACTTCGAAATCAATAAATCTGCACAACAAGAATGAAAGAAGTGTAATTTCCTAATAGTTCTATAGCCTCTCGAAGATAAGTACAGATGCCTCGTACCAATCTGCAAGACTCTACTAAACTAACTCGTGACTCGTAGAAACTATGAACCTAAAGCTCTGATACCAACTTGTCATGACACAAATCGCACTACAGGGATCGTGATGTCACCTAGTATTTAAAATTAGGTAAATCGATCACTTATTAATTTTTAAAAAGATAAAGACATGATATACTGAACAGAGTTAAACATTAATGCGAAGATGAACGTGATACAAGCCAACACGGTGACAATCACAACATATCCCAAAACTAGGTAGTATATAGTCACGAACTCTAACTGAATGCATAGAAATATCTCAAAATACAATACTCTTCGGATAGAGAATTGATAGTATAAATATAGGGAAGGGACTCTAAGGGACAACGACGATCAAAGCTTGCTTTACCTTAAATCCTCACAATCAAAGAAACTCTCACAGCCTATGTCCGCTACCTCTAATACTAGGATTTGCACATAAATCACCACGACCGGTACCCAGTAAGAATCAAAACTAAAATCGGTGGAGTAGTGACGAGGTTCAAGTTAGGACACTGACTAGTCAAATAACATGTGCAAAGATATCAAAGACTTGAAACAGCAAGAATAACATAAGGCAATAATTGTAATCTCGTCAGAGTAAGTGATAGTAATTTGATACAAGTAAAAGTCAATAGCCGACATGCTTATCCAAAAAGGATTCAGATGAAAAATTATATTACCTCATTTTGATTTCTGGTCTACTGGAAATTTAGTTGATAGTATAGCTTCAAAGTGGAATTGATGCTCTGTTTAACAACAAGTCATCAAATAGAACCACACACATAAAGCACCTCATGCCCACATTATCAATCACCCTCACACGGCAAAGACTTAGTGCAACAACATAAGTCACACCTCACACGGCAAGGACCTCATCCCACATAGTAACTCGATTTCGTATCAATTGCTAATTAACATGTTCAAGAGAACTTTTCAAGAACCAACATAGTTATGCATGATAACAACTTTCTTTTTACTTCAATCCGTTATGCTATCAACAACTCTATTGAATATGAGATGACAACTCCACGTTGGTAAATCCAGCTTGGCAATCAAATCATCAAGTAATAATAGAGACACAGTTTAGCATGTAAGGAACAACGCAACAAAACTTGTAAAAATGCATGACACACCTCAAGTAGTCATACGCATAAACAAAAATGCTCCTTTTACACAATCACACAAACATCATCAACGAAATGCCCCCAGGACATCACGTATCATCCCCCAAAATGCCGCCTTTATCTCACGGTTCTGCACAATAAATAAATTAAATGTCAATCTTGTCTCGCCGCACGCATTTTAGCCATTGTCCCACCTTGTCTCGCTACATCTTCAAACTCGATATGTAGACATCCTTTTCTCGCCACATGTGCAATATCAATAATAATAATAGCAAAACAGAAACCTCGTGCCAACACCCGAAAAATCTACCCAACAAGTCCACAAGTGCCTTAATCATGGCAACACACATGCCAATAATTGTCACCAAGATATAAATTCAGAATTTTGCCAATGCAATCACAAGGACAATTCAATAAGGAAATGCGGATGTGTGTTAAACATATAAGCATGAAAGCTAACTCAAATTAGCAACAATCTTACAAACGCCCAACTTGACCAATCAAGGAATTAAAATCCTAGAACATGATCTCTAGAACAGGACATAAATCAAGTAAACAACCAACGTAAAATCTCGTAAAGTAGAGACCTCTCAAACAAAAATAAGACGATATAAGTAACCTCGGATCAAGTCTGGTCTAAATCACATATACGACTGCATACACACTCGTCACCTCGTATTAACGATGTTAACACATATCAAAATAAGCAACTAACACAAATCTTAAGGGGTAATTCCCCCACACAAGGTTAGGCAAGATGCTTACCTCAAACAAGCTAAGTCAATACTCAAAGAAGCCCTTCCAACGTGAATCAACCTTCGTACAACTCAAATCTAGCCAAAACAACTTAATAATATCAATAAAAGCCATAGGAAACAAGCCTAAATGATAAAGTTATGATCTTGGTTCAAATACACAAAGTCAACCAAAATGTCAACCCCAAGATCGCACCCCGAAACCCGAGAAACTCACAATTTTGAACACCCATTCTAATACGAGTCCAACCATACCAATTTCATCCCATTCCGACTTCGAACCGAGGTTCTAACGCTCAAATTTCATTACGCATTTTATATTCTAAAAACCCCAAATTTTCTCACTTAGATTCATCAATTAAATGCTAAAACAAAGATGGAATCATGAATTATAACCAAATCTAAATAAAAAAAATACTTACTCCAATCCAAATCGTGAAAAACCCTACCCAAATCGCCCAAATTCGAGCTCTGTAACTCTAAATGTCATAAAATAACCAAAACCCTCAAAATGAATTTTTTAATAGGTATGTCTAGTGGCCCCCTTCATGGTTGCAAGACGAACATCGCGATTGTGAAGCACAAGATTAATCTAGCCTAAAAATACCCTTCGTGAACGTTGTCCGGGACCTGCGAATGCGATGCTTCAACAAACCTGGCCTATGTGAACGCAGTTGCCGATCTGCAAACGCGAAGGCCACACGCCAGGGGACTCACCTCCCCCCCCCATGCGAATGTGATTCACAAAATGCAAACGCGATGATCGCAATGAACAACATGATTGTGTAAAACTTGCCTGCCCTAACACTCCTCTCCACTAACCTGAGCCATCAAACGTGATCGTAATGAACAACCTCTGCACGAAAAATCAGCAGATCAAAAACAAGGAGTAATGGTCCTAACCCCATCCAAAACACACCCAGAGCCCTAGGACCCCATCAAATCACATAAACCAATCCCAAAATATTACGTAGACCTACTTGAGGCATAAAATCACACCAAACAACACTAAAACTATGAATTGCACCTCAATTCATGCCTAACAAACTAATGAACTTTCAACTTCCAAAACTCATATCGAATCATATCAAATCAACTCAAAATAATCCCAAATTTTGCATGCAAGTCCCGAATGACACAACGGATCTATACTAACTCCCGAAACTACAATCCAAACATGATATCAACAAAGTCAACTCTAGATCAAACCTATCAACCTACCAAACCTTCAACTATCCAACTTTCGGCTATTCAAGCTAAAACAGCCTAGGAACCTTTATATCAAAATCCGGACATACGCCTAAGTCCAAAATTACCATCTATACCTAACAAGGCCATTAAAATTCTGATCCGAGATCACATACGCAAAAAGTCAAAATTGTTCAACCATTCCAATTTGAAGCTTCTAAAATAAGAATCATTCTTCCATATCAATCATGAACCTCTCGAAAACTACAATCGACCATACGCGTAAGTCATAATACATCATATAAAGCTACTCATAGTCTCGAACCACAGAACAGAAATGCAAATGATCAAAATGACCGATCGGGTCATTGCAGAGATTGTCCATTTGCATGGTGTGTCTGTTTCCATTAGATCGAATTAGGGAACTCATCTTACATTACAGTTTTGGAGAGTTGTTCGGTATGAGATGGCACGTAGGTAGAGTTGAGCATTGTATTTCACCCAGATGGATGGGCATTCCAAGAAGACCGTTCAGATCTTGGAAGATATGTTGAGGTAGGTCATATGTTATTGATTTTGGAGGCAGGTGGGATCAGTTTCTACCATTAGCAGAGTTTGCTCACAATAACATCTACCAATCTAGTATCCAGACGGCTTTGTATGAAGCATTATATGGGAGGCAGTGTCGTTCTATTATTGTTTTGTTTAAGCCCCATTACACTAGGTTATTGGTCAAAAATGTGTTTCATGATGCTTTGGAAAATGTGAAGTTGATTTAGAAGAAGCTTCGTATAGTGTAATCCAGGCCGAATAGTTATGCTGATAGAAAGGTTCGTGATGTGGCTTTCAAGGAGGGTGAGAAGGTTCTTCTTAGAGTTTTGCTTATGAAGAGCGTTATGAGATTTGGGAAGAAGGAAAAGTTAGGTCCTCGGTATATTGGTCAATTTGAGGTGTTAGGGAGAGTTGGTAAGGTGGCTTATAGACTTGCTTTGCCAACCAGCTTCTCGGGAGTTCACCCGCTGATTCATGTTTCCATGCTTCAGAACTATTATGAATACAAGTCAAATGTGTTGGATTTTAGTTTAGTATAGCTGGATGAGAATCTGGTTTATGAAGAAAAGCTGTTAGCCATTTTGGATAGGCAGGTTTTGAAGATGAGGTCGAAAAATATTGCATTAGTAAAGGTTTATGGGAGAGATCAACTTGTTGAGGAGGCACCGAGTATGATATGCAGAGAAGATATCATCATCCTTTTTTCTTTCAAGGTATGATTCTAAACTCGTTCGAGGTTAAATGTTTGTTTTAGAGGGGGAGAATGTAACGACCCGGTGAGTCATTTTGTGTATTTAAGCCTCATCTCCCTATTTGATGCTTTTTGTATGTTTGTTTGTTGTTTTGTGACTTTCGAGGATGGTTGGTTTGGCATCAGGAAGGTTTGAAAGTGATTTGGGATACTTAGTCTCATTTTGGAAGCTTAAGTTGCTAGAGTTGACCAAGGTTTGACTTTTGAGTAAACGATCTCGTATTGGTTAGTTGATGCTTCTAATAGGTTCTAATGGTGATTTTGGACTTGGGCATATGTTTGGATTTGGATTTGGAGGTTCCTAGAAGATTTTGGCTCTATTTGCCAAATGTTAGCAATTTGAAGGTTTGGAGAGTTTATAGGTTTGACCGAGAGTTGACTTTGATATTATCAGGTTCCGACTGGTGTTTTGTGACTTTGGACATTTAGTTTATTGAAACTTGTGTGTAAAGTTTGGTTGTGATCCGAAAGGTATAAGTGTGATTAATACATATTTGGCTAAGTTAGAAAGTTTAGAAGTTAAGTGATGGAATTTGATCGTTGATTCTTGGTTTTGATGTTATTTGTGGTGTTTTGAGAATTTGGATAAGTTTGGACAAGGTATTAGAATTAGTTGGTATGGTTGGATGGGTGCTCGGGAGGCTCACGTGTGTTTCGGATGACTCTAGATCATTTTGGAGGTTGTTGGCATCGCTGGTTCTGATGTGCGGTTCTAGGTGCACAGGTGCGATGTCACACCAACAAGGAATCTATGTCCAGAAGTAAAGGTGGGCTTAGACGTGGGGGGCTGGAGATGCAGAGTTTTAGTCGCAGAAGCAAAGATGCACCTTCGAGAGGATTCACGCACCTGCGACTCTACAAATGCAAAGTGTGTATCGCAGATGCGCGGTATGGCCAGATGGCAGAAAGCTCACAAATGTGAGCCTTTGGCTGAAGCCGTGTCGCAGATGCAACGATTGTGTCCGCAGATGCGAAATGTCTGGGTAGGCCACTTAAGTGGTGATTCTGGATTTCACTCATTCTCTCATATTTTGAGCCCTATTTGAGAGGGTGGAGATTTTGAAGAGAAATTTCACTACATTGGACGTAAGGAATTTTCACTTGGATTTACCCTATATATCTTGATTTCCCATGGATTTTTACACCGAAAACTTGAATTTAAACTGAAATTTGAGATTTTTGTATACAACTTAAGGGGGTGTATTTTGGGAATTTCAGGGTCAATGTGGACTCAATTTTAGAATCAAATAACATTTTTGAACTTGTGTGGGGTATGGATTGTCGGGATCTACCCCTTGACTCGGCTTTTGACCATGTGGGCCTAGGTTGACTTTTATTGACTTTTGGAAATTCGATTAAAGATTGAAGCTTTACTGTCTGGAATTGATTTCTATGGCTTTGTTTGACGTTATTGAGTTGTATTTGACTAGATTTGAGTCATTTGGAGGTTGATTTGAGAGGAAAGTCTATTTTGGAAGGTTGAAGATTATCGAGTAGAGGTAAGTCTCCTCTCTATCCTTATAAGAGGGAATTCTCCCAATAAGTGATCCATTTGCTACTTGTTGCTCGATATAAAAGCCACGTATATGTGAGGTGATGAGCGTATATGCGTAGCCAGGTTTTTACGATACCCATTAGAGTTAACTTATGTTATGCCTTATTTGAATTATGTGAAGTTCTTATTCATGTTTCAATTTATTCTATGACTATTTAATATTTCATAAATATTATTTAGGAGCATGCTTAATGTTATGACTTATTGAATTGGCTATAACGGGTTGTTCTTATTAACCCGTAACCAGACACTTCTCTTATTTGCTCCATGATTTGATTGTTCTATGGCTTAATTGACTCGTGTTAAATAATATAATTAAACTTGCGCATGCTGAAATAGCTTATTGAACCGTTATGATAGATTGAATTACATGATTAGCCATATCCATCTTTTAGCAATATGAGCTTTTAGCTACATTCTTATTGTGTTGTCTGGTGCTTCTTTATTGTAGTGTTTCATACACATACGCATGAGCGGTGAGTTCGCTATTGAGGAAATTTGATGATTTTGGCACTACAGATACTTTAAGCGGATATCGGTTATTTGGTTATTTATCATTAATGCAAAATGATTAACACTTAAAAATGGATCCGCCCATCCGGAGTTAGGTGATTACTCATGTTACCTTGGCCCTATGAGCGTAGGCACCTGAATTTTTTGGTGCTTACACGTGGCCTGTGTCAGGCACATGGATTTGTGTTGTTGGGTGTGAGAAAGGGTCTTCAGTATGCTTACATACATACATACATACATTATATATATATATATATATATATATATTACATACACACACACATATATATTAAAAGGCATTTTGGGGGTGAGCCTTGGGGCAAGGCGTACCAAAAACGCCCCGAGGCGATGGTGTGGGGCGAAAGTCTCAAGAGGCGCACGGCCGGACATTTGAGGCACATTCTTTTAGTGAGGGGTAATCTCCAGAGACTTTTTCAAATTAAAACAAAATTTGTTGAATAAGTTCTTCATATAATACCCAAATTCTCAAAATTCAGGTTGGTAATTACTCAAAAATTTTAAAAAAGAATTGAAATGTATTAAATTTAAAAGTCAAGACCCTTTATACTGATTGAAGTCCTAATTCACGGTCTTTTCTAATTTTTTATTTTATCCGCTAGTCTGTTAATATCTCTCAAAAACAACGAATATTCAATTTATTTTTTACAAATACAAAAAGAACTCTATTCTCCTTCATAGCAGCAAGTTCAAAGTTTAAATTGCAGGTTAGCCATGCTTTTTGTTCCTCCATGTAGAAAACATTATTCTTTTCGACTCAAGTTACTTGTGCTTCTAAGTAGCAAATAATAGATTATTTTGACTAGATTTTTGTGGAGATGAAGCATATCTATATATATATATATATATATTTATATCACATATTTATAGTTTTCTTCAATTTTTATGCAATTTCACATGTTTATAAATATTTACTGTAATTATATTATTTTATAAAATATTAAAAATTAAATACCTATAGGGCTTACGCCTCGCTGAGGCATATATAAAACGTCTCGCCTTACGCCCACGACTTTTAAAACACTGATATATATATATATATATATACCTATGGGGCTTACGCCTTGCTCATGTAATGGTTTGATATAAATGTTGTTGATATGTGTCATGACATGATGTGAGGATCAATGTATTGATATCTCAAATGATCTCCTTGTCTGTAAAGCATGCCTAAATTCTTTATGAACTGTATTGTTGAGCTTGTGCACACATTTGTTGATGCCTTGCTTTATTCTGTGTCTTAATTTTGCTTTCACCTAATAATTGGACTGTTAGTGAGTGTCGATGTCGTTCCCTTGCCACTACTTCTTAGAGGCTAGATTTAATACTTACTGGGTACAATGGATGTATACTCATATTACACTTCTGCACATTTGGTGCAGGTTCTTAAGTTGGTATTAGTTGTGTACATATAGCTGAGTAGGAGATCTAGAGGAGATTTTGAGGTGAGCTGCTTTACTCGACCGATCCGCAGCACATGGAGTCGCACTCCCTACTTATCTTTTCAACCTATTTCCTACAGACAGACATTGTTTAGTTTATATTCTTACTCTTGCTAGATGCTTGTGATAGTTGTGACATTAGATTTTGGGAATTGTAGACAGTTATGGGCGTGTTTAGACCCTGTCTCGAATATTTACATCGATGTTATTGGTTTTGAGACTATTTACACTTTTATATTTTATCATGATTATGTTAAAAGATTAATAAACTGCCTTTCTTATGATTTATTGAGTGTTGGCTTGCCTAGCAAGCGGGTTAGCCGCTATCACGACCTTTGTTGGAATTTTGGATCGTGACATAACTCTTTTAAATCCAACATACATAACACCATCATTTAAATTAGCATGTGGAGGAATGACTATAACATGACATTAACATGAATAAGATACTCAATTAGTTAAAGAATAATTAAATCAAGTAAAATAAGTAAAGCATATGAGGCTTATTCTTCTACAGAATACAGAAACACATCGCATTCACATATACGCTCTTCACCATGTTATATATGTTACTCCAAAATATGCAACATTTTGCAAACAAGTCAATTTAGGAAAATTCCCTTATTAAGGTCAAATCTCAACTTCTTCTGTCCAAGCTATCCATCTTTAGGGAATTGCATTTCTCCGCTCCAAATCCTTCAATTGACCTCGATCTAGCCCAGGGTTCACTCGAAAATATTAAGTAATGCCATAAGAATTAATTCCATAATTTAAGGCTATCCCAAAGTCAAAGTCATCTCATAAAAGTCAAACTCGAGCACCTCATGGTCAAACATAAAAATAATAGCTAAATATCATTGACCCATAAAGTCTGAGTCTAAATTTATGCTTAGATTTCTATTTTAAGTCCATCTAGTCATTTAAACCGACATTTAAGTTATTCTAGGTTTTCTTCCATATTCCAAAATTTTCACCTTCAATCCATGTTCTTTACATAAAATCAATGATAGATTCATGATATAATCATAAATTCATGTTAGAATCACTTACCTCGATGTTGTAGATGTTAATCTTGCTAAATAACCTCAAAATTGAGCTCCCGAATCTCTAATATGGCTGGGAGTGACCCAAAATCACGAAATGGGACTATTTATAGAAGTCTAGTCTTTTGCCTTGTTGCTATGCTCGTGCATCGCACGACTGTGTCCTCTTAATTGCGAAATTTTAGCCTGACTTTGCAAGATCATAGATCTTAATGTATAACGAATTTGGAGATAATTCAAAAATAAAAATATAATAGTTTTTTGAGTCTAGTTTCAAGTGACTCAAACCATTCTTCATTTGTATAGTTAAAAATGTTATGGCAGTTTTACTGATGGGTATATTTGCAGTATATGCGTGCGCGATGGGCGTGCGATGCACCCCCATTCTTTAGCCCTGCAATTTTTTTGCAATTTTCTTCTGCCTCTCTACTTGAACCAAAGCTCATACGAGGCGTCCGAGACCCCTCCAAACTATCTCAACTAGTACAAGATCACTCTAGGGACCCATCCAATGCCTCAAAACATAAAATAAAGCGCAAATGCTACAAATGAGGGATATGGTATCTACTTGAATTCCTTATACTTCAAGTTGCATGCGATGGTATTAAATTTATCTTAAGAAACAGTCCTGGAAAGTCCTAAAAAATCAAATGAACCTATAGGAAGTCTTAAATCAACGAGCGGCACACTAGAAATTAAAATGATCGGTTGATTCATGATATTCTCCCCTTCTTAAACCAACATTCATCCTCGAACTTGCCAAGAATCATTTCGAAACTGTCAACCAGCTGTATCAACTCATCATATACATTCCCTTGTCATTCTCATATAGTCTCAGTATAGGTAGTCTTGTTAGAACACATTAATTGAAGAATCATTCTTGTACCTTAGCTTATAAGTTTATAAATCCAGCAGACATACAAAAAACTTCCTTAAAGGTCCGATTTCGTTTATATTCAGTAATTCAATTTGAATATCATGTATCGAGCGATAGATGAGATTTCTAAAAGTAATCACACGATGTTTCACATACCTCTACAACCACAGCAACCTCTTAGCAATACTAATAAATCGTTAAAAAACATGTACGGGTAAAATGCCTCGTTCTAATATGATCTTTCTTCCAAGTCATCATGACACTATTAATGGTAAAATAAACCTATTGAAACTCATAACCAGTGACCATAAATCTAAATCATGAGCTTCTCTCGTCCTAATAGAGAGATAAAGCTTTCTTTTGCTTTATTATCCCAAATCGACATCATCCAAGTCGTATTATGTTCATTCTGGATCCATTAGTTTCATCTCATTGAGTATAAGCTACTCAACTAATAAGTCAACCTAGATTTTACATAAGTTCTCAAACGACATGGTTTGCGTGCTATATTAGTAAGCCTTATTGTGCCATATTTGAAGAAAAAAATCTAGTCACCCCAATGACTTCTCGAGTCTATGGTATGTCTTCTCAATGATCCTTTGAGTATCTTAATAAATTACTCGAACTGTCCAGGTAGCGAAAAACAAAATAACTCAACACTGACTGTGCACCCAAACGCCTAGCACAACTGTAAAATCACACTAAAGTTATCATTGTATCAGATTTGATGGAAACAAGTACCTCGTCCAACCGCAAAACCTTCTTGATAATATATCCGTACTATACCTTCTGCTATATAAGCAAATCTGACCCAATGCAAGGTGTGTAGTCTCCATTGGCCTACTAGTACCCAACCAAGGTGATACTAAATTCTTCCAGAGTAGGTAATAAGTATTTCATAGGTCCTAGTGATCTCTAACTTCTACTCATAGATATCCTAATAAGTTGCTAACCACCAATCTGAACTGCTAATATCCGACCATTTATCGACGCAAGTACCGAGAAGCAACATCTTGTATCGTTTCCCTTCATGTTCCTCTAGCTACACTAGTCACAGATAAACCGTTACATCCTGGTGGATCATAAATGCAACAAATACTCCAATCTATAATTCTCTGAAGTCCTCATTTAACCTTTTTACCATTCAAACACGAAGAACCTAGGAATATCACCTCTTGAAAAGTACTTCTAAACCAAAGGTCCAGAAGGAGATATCCTAATATACTTTGAATATTGTGGACTATGTGTTTTGTCAAGCCAAAGCATCTCAAATCACCCATATATGATACATTGTGACTACCCGATAGGCTGTTTTGATTACTAGCCTTAATTTCTGTATTTCGAAATCTCTCATACCGTTATTTGATGTTTCTTAATTTACATGCGTGGTCTGTGTCACTTTTCGAAAAACTTTTGCGTAAACTTTTGAAGAAAATGTGATTTTTGGCCTAAAATGAGACTTGGGTTGACCACGATCAACATTCTTGGTAAGAGACCTCGGATCGGTATTTTGACAATTTTAGTAGGTTCGTATGATGTTTTTGAAATGTGACAGTTTTGATGATCGATTCTTGATGTTTGATGTTATTTTGATAATTGAGGTAGCGAGCAAGTTTGTATGATGTGATTACACTTGTGTGCATGTTTGGTTTGGAGCCCGAGGGGCTCGGGTGAGTTTGGAAGTGTTTCAGAATAGTTTGGAATTACTGTTGTGGTTTTGTTCCTGGTGTGAATTGCAGGTCTCGCATTTGCGAGAACCTGTTCGCAAATGCGAACTCTGCTTTTGCAAAGTCGAGCTCGCAATTGCGATAAGGGGCTGGGCAGGGCAGTCTTCACATATGCGAAGAAATATTCGCAATTGCAGACATCCTAGGATCGCTTTTGCGATTACTTGGTCGCTTTTGCAAGGGGGCACTAGACATAGGCAGGTTCGCATATGCGAACCTTTGACCGCATTTGCGATATGTTGGGACCTCGGAAATGCGATATTTTTGTCGCATTTGTGGTTTATGCAGGTTGGGGACACTGGTTGTATTTGCGACCTATGTTTCACATTTGTGATAGCTGCAACTGGGTAAAAGAGGTGAAAATAGGGACTTAGCTCATTTCACTCTATTTTTCAACCCCAGACACTCTAGAGGCAATTTTTGGAGAATATTTTCTTCTCAAATTCATTGGTAAGTAACTCTAATTCATTTTCTATCATTTCCCCATTATTTTTCATGAGTTTTTAACAACTAAGCTAGGAATTTCATGGTAGAAATTAGGGTTTTTTTGTGTGTCGAATTTAGGGATTTTATAAAATTGAGATTTAAACCTCAAATAGAGGTCGGAGTTTGAAAAAAATCACATAACCGGGCTCGGGGGTGATTAGTAATCGGATTTTGGTTGGGATTTCAAATTTTGACCAAGTAGGCACGGGGTTGACTTTTGTTGACTTTTTCGATTTCATCAAAGATTGAACCTTTTTAATCCGTGGTTAGTTTCTACAGCTTATTTTGAATTGTTTGAATGATATTTGGCTAGATTTGGGTTGTTTGAAGGCTTGTTCGAAAGGTAATTTGATTGCGGAAAGATGTAAGTGTCATGCCTATTGTTTTTCTTTAATCAAATCCACTAGGCAGTACGCCTAGCGTCAATTTTCATAGATATAACATAAAATTACAAATATGGAGGGGGACATAAACCTTACCTTCGAATAGAAAAGGTATACACTCTTGGTCATCCAAAATTGACGACCAAGTATGCCTAAATAGCTATGATGGGTTAGACCTATGATGATGTGATGATTGTCAATCTTATAACACCGATAGACAATCATGTATACAAAATAGTGTGAAGTGAATCTAGGTCAACTATGCAAAAAAGTACATATGTTCCTAAATCTACTGAGTAAGTGATCAGAAATTATATCCTCCTTGTGCCATAGGATCTATTTCTAGCAAAAAGTAAGAATCTTCTAAGTGATGTGACCAGAGAACAGGAAATAGCAATCTTCATCTTTGCTTTGGCATTGATAGCACAGAAAGCAGAGTTGAATATGGCTAGCAAAAGGAAGTTGTGTAACTGGACAATGATATTGGCAATGTCTACTGTTAGTAGTATGCTGGCTGTTGTGATTGTGGTTGCCTCTGAAGTTGTTGCATTCCCTAAAGTTCCAATGTGTATCCATGCGTTGCTTGTGCTGGAATCTTGCTGTTTGTGTTGGTGCAGTTTCTTGCTTCTGTTGTGCTTTTAAGAGTTGTATCTGTTGCTGAGGTGATGACTGGTTGCTGTTGCTGATGTTATTGCTGTTCTTGCTGATAACCAGGAAGTACAGGTAAGTAGGTTTGTTCCCCTATTGTCTTCCTGCTCTAGTGGCTTCTGCTGATGCTTGCTGCTGCAGTGATGAGTGCTGCTGAGATGATAGCTGAGTTGATGGTAGTGTGTAGTCCAAGTGTCGGTGTAGTGGTTGTTGTAGTAGTATTGTTTGCTACATGTAGTGTGTAACAGATGTAGCTCTTTTGAATCTGGATCAATACTGGCATGGCTTGCTTGACTGGTTTGTATATGAGGCTGCTGCATTCCTTTAAGTCTGCCTGTATTTGTGTGTACTGTTCCTGTTGATTGCCTTGTGATTTTGTTGTTGTTGTTGTTGCTGTTGTTGCTGTTGCTGCTGGTGCTGCTGCTATAGCTATTATTACTGCTACTGTAGGTTAGCTGTTTGATGCTTGTGAGGGTGCTTCTGTTGCTGCTACTTTTGCTTCTACGCTGCAATTGTCTTTGTGGCTGCTGCTACTGATATTGCTGTGAAGCTGTGTGTTAAAGACCTGATGTCTGTGTGAGTGATGGTAGTGTCTGTCTATGTTGTTGTTGTTGTTGGTGCTGCTGCTGCTGCTGTGACTGTTATTTCTGCTGCTGTTGCTTTTGTTGCTGTGGAACTGTTTGTTAGCTGTATAAGACACCTGAGGGTACTGCATTGTGTTGATCCTATGTGCAAAAGTATGGAGGGGGTTCCATAGTGTTTGCTTCAGTTGCAAGAGAATGAGCACTAGAAGTGCTGATACCATACATTGAAATTGGAGCAAAGACTTGAACCCCATCCAAGCTATCTAATTTTTGTGTTTGAGTGGTTGGTTTTTGCTGTGTTCCTGTGTTTTGTAGCAACTACTGTTGTAGTGGTTGTCTTCTGCTGATGCTGCTAGTGTTGCTAAGGGTCTGAGTGATGTCTGTCTTATGCTTGTGAGAGAGCTGGACTTGTATTTCTGTAGCTTGCAGCTGCTGGTGGGATGTTGAGTGTCAGTGTGTCTTGCTGTTGTTCCTGCTGTTGCTGGTGCTTTTGCTGCTGCTGTTGTAGCAGTTGTTGCTGCTACTGTTGCTGTTACTTCTTCTTTTGTGAGGCTGTGTGTGAGGTAGTTGATACTTGTGAGCATACACATATTGTGTTTGTAATAGTGGCCTGAATGACTATCCTCTGCTAATGCTGCAGTGTTGTATGTTGTTTGACTTACGCTTGTGAGAAGGCTGCATTGTGTTGATCCTGTAGGCAGTAGTGTGGGAGGGGGACCATGATAATTATTGCAATTGCATTAGAATGAGCAATAAGAGTGCTAATACCACACAATGCAATTGTGGCAATGGCCTGGGCCTGTGTGAGCTGCTGCTTCTGAGTAATATGTTGCTTCAGTAGTAGTGGTTGAGATGGATATGTGACTGTATTGGGCATTTGATATATCTATCTCCTTCTAAATCCATGTGATTATGACTAGCTGATTTAATGTGTCTATGGCTTGGGGAATGGCTGTCCTTCTTACTGTTGTTGCTGGTGGTGTTGTCACTGCTATTGGTGCTGCTGCTATTGCTATTGTAGTTGTTGCTGCTGCTGTTGCTGTGGGGCTGTGTATTGACTGTGTGGTGGTTCGACAAATTCTGAAGTGTGTTAGTCCTATGTGCAGTGGCATAGTGGAGGGTCCAAAGTGATTGCTGCAGTTGCAGTGGCATGAGCACTGAGAGTGCTACTAGCACACATTGCAACTGTAGCGATGACTTGAGTCCATCCAAGCTGTATGCTTGTGGTTTCTTCTGAGCTGGTGGGTAGATGTCCGTCTTGCTACTAGTGCTGTTGTTGCTGCTGCTGATGTTACTACTACTGCAGTTGTCATTGCTGCTGTTGTCATTGTTACTGCTGTGGAGCTGTGTGTTGGCTACCTGATGCCTGTGTGAGTGCACACCTTGGAGTTGGACCATGACCTGGACACATCCAAGCTGTCTATTTTTTTGTGTTCCTGTGGTTGTTCCTGTGTGCAATACACTAGATAAGCCAGTTTCCCTACAAAATTAACAAACTGTGAAGAAAGGGGAGCCAAGGAGGTTGCTGCAGTGGCAGAGATTGTGACACCATGTGTGTTAGTGGCTGTCTTTGTGGTTGCAGCATTGAATTGATGCTATGTCCTGCACATGCAAAACACAACAGACATGTTAAGGGGGAACATTCCTGCTGGCTGAATGGTTGTGACTTGTCTGCTGGTAGCTTAGATATAGAAATCTGCACTGGACTGGGTGAGACTACTTGCAACAGAGCAAACAGACCAAATGTTTCTGTTCTGCTGCATAAGTTACTGCTCCTGTTGGTGTTACTGTGTCCTAGTTGTGTGGTGGATTGAACTACTGTTACTTCCCTCAAGTATATGTTCATGTTAATCATTCAACTACATTGTGGAGCATCATGTGTGGTGGAAAGTTGAGTCTTTTGGACTTTTTGTGTCTAAAAGCAGGAGTGCCTTTGCTGTCAAGGTAAACTTGTCCCCTTGTGTGTGCAGGTAATTCCCTTTGACTGTGGTAGTGTCGTAGGGAGTTGGAATCATGGTGCAGTTTGGACAGGGTATCAGCTGGACCTTTGGCTTCTCTTAGAACATTAGTGCACTCAAAGCCTTCACAGTGTTGGCTCAGATTCTTAATTTCCTGTATTAGCATACATAAGGTTCGTGGTGGCTTAGCCTGGCCTGTTAGCCATTGAGTGAGCAGCTTAGAGTCTGTTTCCAATTGAAGTTTGGTGTATCCATTTTTCATACACCAGTTGATGCCAATGAGGGCTGCTTGAGTTTCTGCTAAATTATTAGTACCCTCTCCCAGTGGACTTGAAATAGCATGAATAAAGTGGCCTTGATGATCTCTAATGATGACCCCTGCTCCTATTTTCCTTGGGTTTCCTAAAGCACTACCATATGAATTGATTTTGACATAGCCCACTGTTGGTTATAACCAAACTACCTTTTGTACATTGGTATGATGTTGTAAGCTTTCTAAGGTCAGGTACATTTCTAGCCAGCAGGCTGGCCATTTGATTTTAGCATAGGATGTTCTGAGCAGCAGAAGTAGATCGGAAGTGATGGAATACAATGTTCTGGTAACAAATGATGATTTTCCTCCATATTTGGCTGCACTTCTGTTTTTCCACAGATTCCAACCTATAATGATTGGCAGTGTGTCTAAGACCAATTTCTGCACCTCATTTTCTCTTTTGTGCAGCCACCAATTCATTAACTTCATTGTTAGGGGCTGGCTGTTACTTTGGATCCCAACTGGTTCATTGAAGTACTTCCAAATGATTTGAGCAAAATGACCTGAGTTGAATATGTGCTCCACTATTTCATTCCCAGATTTGATGCAACATACACATTTGTTGACACTAGGAACTCCAAACTTAGCTACTCTGTCATCTATGGGCAACTTGTTTCTCAATGTTTTCCATAGGCAAAAGGACCATTTGAAGGGTATTTTCTTGTGCCAGGTCATCTTACTTGTGAGCAATACCTGATTCCTTTCTTTCAACACAGTCCATGCTGATGCACTGGGGGTTATAATGGATTTTGACTTGGAGAATATGTGAGATTATGGACAGGGGAGCTATTTGAGATTTTATTTGACTGAGTTTCTGAATATCCCATTGCCCATCAGTCTAGTATTGTTAGACCTTGATGTTGCCAGGCCTGCCCTGTCCTTGTCTGAAACTAGCTAAGTGCCCAATACCTAGCCAATTATCCCACCAGAAGCTGGAATTTCCTGAGTGCAATCTCCATTGAATGTGGTAGTCAGCAGGTTTTTTGTTGAGCATCATTCTTCTCCATGCCTGTGACTGTCCAGAGTCCCGTATTTTTTTATCTGGGGTGTGATCTCTTACATTATTTGGCCAGTAGGAAATTGCTCCATAATGTCTGTTTTGGTCCTGAATCCCCACCATTGCCTATATTACATAGATTTACAAATCTCTGCTATAGGTCTTAGTCCAATGCCCCCTTCTTCCAGTGGGTATGATAGTGTGTACCATGAAGCCCAATGGTATTTGTTCCTTTCTTTGTTCATTCCCCAGAAGAAGTTAGCTGCCAGTTTCTCTATATGTTTAAGGACAGATTTTGGAGGTGTGACTGTTGACAGAAAGTGAATAGGGAGTGATTGCAGGACATACTTGATTAAGGTCAGTTTACCCCCATAAGATAATAACCTACCATGCCAATCTCTTTTCCTACTTGGCACTTTAGAAATGATACCATTGAAGTGCATAATCCTTTTCCTGCCAGTGTATAGGGGACAACCTAAGTAGGTTTGAGGGGATTCCTTTTTGGTAAAGCATGTGACCTGCTGAATTCTCCTGGTAGTATATTGGAAAGCAGAGGGGACAGTCATAAAATGACTTTTTCTTTTGTTGATCTGCTACCCAGATGTCTGCTCATAATCTTGGAGGACTTCCATGATCTTCAATAATGAAATTCTGCAACCCGAGGTGAAGATGATCACATCATCTACAAAGCTCAGATGTGTGATTTGTGGTCCTCTCTTTTCCATATAGAAACCATTGAAGAATTGATCATGTGTGAGGTTGTTGAGCACCCTAGACAGTAATTCAGCTCCCAAAATGAAGAGTGAAGGGGCCAGAGGGTCCCCTTGGTTTAGACGTCTAGTGGAATGAAAGAAGCCAAATCTTGTGCCATTGACTATGACAGAGTACCAGTTGTTGGACATTGTTCTCCACACCATGTCAATGATTCTTTCACTAAAACCCATTCTTCTCATCATTATACATGTAAAGGACCAAGATACCCTATCATATGCTTTTTCCATAACCTTTCAGATGGAGGAACAGTTTACCAAATATGTCTGAGTCATTTCCATCATCCTCTTCCTTAGCAAAAATGAATATGTCTCCTATTCTATATAAAACCCTGTCCAAAAATATATGATTATCTCTATGAAGTAGATATCCTACCCGATGAACAAAAAGTATATTCCACTGAACTACCTCTCATAAACCCCTACTCAGCTTTCGCCAAAAAATCATTTGCACCCTGGACCCAAATTCGTTCCCTAGTATAACACAGACCAAAAGGAGTCAAGGAATATGTTGCTGCCTCAAAACTTGACCAACATCCTATTCTTGCCACTCGAGAGGAACAATTTATCACTCTTCAAATCCCAGATGATTTTCCCAGGCAATGGAGAGATCATGGTTTTACCCATATCCATTTTGGTGCTATCCGAATCGCTTTAACATATCACGGAAGAAAAGGTCAACCTGTTATAGACTTAATCGAAGCACTAAAAATCCAAGTCCAAGTCCAAATCCAAGGAGCCCCTCAAACCAAAGATTCCATCCAAGCCACTCTTCATCACCAAATGGTGTGGCGAGTCCAAAATCATGCCATGGATCTTTTCCTCCCCGGAGGAGAAAATGCTTTACTCTTAAATATTGATGCTACGAAAGGAAACACCATGTGCACCCAAATACCCAGACAAATTTCAAGAGATGAACTTGTCAAAATTCTTCCTGATTCATGGATCAAAAATTATGAAAAGTTAAGAGAACCGGAGGAATCCCTAAAATCTGGTGAACCGACTTTTACCAAAAGAAATGACAAAACCGTTTGCATAAGCTTTGACCATTCCCACATCAAAAAAGCCAATAAAACAATCTTTTCTTGCCAAATGATTCAACCCAAAGATACGACAGATACATACCCTGAACCTGATAGAGAGCTCTTTTCAAATATACAAAGCATCATGGAAGAAGATGACTGGTGTCAAAATTTTGACAAAAATGGAAAAAGAACTTGGTGGTTCAAATGCCCCTTTATGGGACACTACCCTTGGGATCTTGATTGCGACTGTCAAGACTATTTAAAAGATCCAAATGAAAAATATGATGAACACCACCAGCGACATGAGGAAAGGTTCGGCCTCTACAAAACTAAACAAAAATCCAAGAAAAAGGAGAAAACCACTGAAAAGCAATTTCGAGCCAGATATGAAAATAAAGACCCTTCAATTGGCTCATTAAGCCGTCCAGGTAATTATGAATTTCTTGTCAGTTACAAACCCTAGGAATGGCCAAAATTACCAGAAAAATTCACTCCAAGTTGGGAGGATAGTGAAACCACACCCAAACCCAAATCACCATCAGCCCATACCTCACAACAAAAAAAGGCACCTGAACCTAAAACTTCACTAATTCCGAAAATCACAAACCCCCCACAACCACAGATATTCATGCTAAGTCCTTCAAGCTCCAGTCATACCCAAGACTTTCCATCACTACAACCTTTTGAAAAGGAGGGTATAATCCATGCTCCAAAAATTCCCAAGAAAAACGTAGTGCTACCTACTGGAGAAAAACCCCCAACAAGTGACATTAAAGCAACAATGAACTGGCAATCCGAAAACTCCATCTGCCAAAACAAGGTACTGAACAACATTGGCAACACCATAAGGAACATGGTCTATACACAAAACAAAATGATGAGCAAAGTGGAAACAATTGAGAAAAAGATGGAGCAAACATCGTCTCACCATGACGGACTAATCAAAGCATTGGAACTAAGGTTGGCAAATATACAATACGAGATTTGTCTGCCAGGAACTTCACTTTTCCAAATCTTCCAACAACAACAAAAGGAGATGATTTCCATCAAAGAACAGATTCAACCTTTGAGAAATGACCACTTTAGGCCACAAACAACCCAGTGGTCCCTTTAAGACCGACTTTCTTCCCTATGTCTCCACAAGTATATTCCCCACCAAAATTGGACTATACCTTTTCTACTTATCCATCTACCTCACAAAATCCAATCTCTTTCACCCAACCCTTAAAAGAAGAACAGGATTTTGATATCGCAAAATTGGTTTGGGAAAGGAAAGATGCCCTTGCAGCACAGAAACAAACCAAGAAAAGGCGAGACCAAGGAGAAAGTTCAAAAGGGTACAACCCCGAAAATCTGATGATTTCTGACCAGAAGGCTCCAGACCTCTATGTCTCCCAGCCAAGATGCATATCAGAAGAAGATACTCCATGGTTAGAATCTCTGAATTCATCAGAAGATGAATCAATGGAAGATAGCTCTCAATCAAGCAATGAATCCACAACGAACTCTTCCGAAGATGACAATCCCCCAATATTTGTAAACCAGCCTAGAGAGCCAGAAGTATCTGAGATAGATGAGGAACAAGAAGGCATGACAGATGAGCCAATCCCAAAAAGGAGATACGAGCCCATGGCATCCAAGCCAGTTGGAACCGGTTTCCATACTTTCACCTTGGACGACGTCAAGGTTTCAAAATGGCCTAAAAGGATCCAAGACTTCTATGCATGGATGGTGACCAAAAATTTGGCAGAACGAGAAAAGTATATTATCTTGTCAGAACTCACTTCACGGTTCTCAGGAATCCTCAGAGATTGGTGGAACTCACTTGGAATTCAAGACAAAAATACTTTTCTTACTTCCCAAGATTTTGCCTTCGACATCCGAATCCTACATGAAGTTTTCTACGGAGATACTGGCCAAAGAAAGGAGAAAATGCAAAGACAACTCTTTGAGATGAAGTGTGTGTCATTCGATAGAAATGACATTGACAAACATTTTCAAAAAATGGCAAAGTATACTTTGAAATCGGCGGAGACATCAATCTGAAGCGAGCCTTTGTATCTTCCCTTCCAAAGCTGTTGGCAAGCCCGAATCATGACCAACATTGAAGAAAAGTTCCAGTCCATAACTATCCCACAAATTGGTTACATCAGGCAAGCCATTTTCGTCGCATTGGATGACATTTGTACAAAGCGCTCAACCCTAAAGCAAATTATCCAGAGCAATCCAGCGCTTGACAAAGCATGCCGCAAATCTGATCTAATCACCGGATCAGGATGTTCCTGCCACACGTCCAGACGACGTAAAGAATTCAGGAGGTTCAGATGGCCAAGAATTCTAAATGGAAAATCAAAATCCAAGAGGCGCACAAAATATTTCATATGCATAAAGCCAGGAATTTTCACAAGAAGAACAGATGCTTTATCTGCCATAAGATTTGACATTTCGCAAAAAGTTGTCCCCAGTCAAGAAGATCTGTCAAACTCCTTGAAGAGATTGAAGATTACACTGGCATACATCTTGCAAAAGAGGAGGACCTTGAGTCCATATTCTCTGTGGATGATGAACCCAATGAAGAAACTTTATTCTCGCTCGATATCTATGAAGATCAAGGCAATGATCAGTACCAAATTTCAGAACCAGTGATCGTGGCCCGAGAGGAGATTAATGCTCTCTCAGTCGTTCCTCAAGTAGAACTCAAAGTCTATTTATCCAAATGGGATAAACCAGCTCGAGTTATTGCTTTCATCCACACCGGAGCTGCTTCCTCACTCATAAATCCTGCTGTCCTCCCTGAAGATCAATGGGTGCCGCATTTAAAGATTTCAACACGGCATCAAATGCAATCTTAACCACAACTGTCATTACAAAGCACCCGGTCAAAATTGAGTTCTTTCCAGCATTAAAGTACAGAACCAAGTTGCTAGGATCTAATGTGCCAGGAAAAGATCTTATTATTGGATTCGACATTTACAGGCAACTTAGAGATCAACTCCAGATCAAGGCTAACGGAATAGCTTTTAAAAAGCAGTTCAGACCTTATTATGAGATTCAAGGCTATTCCAAATCACTAATGATGAACAAATCAAAGAGATTGAGCAGAATCTCATTGACCATTCATGTGCTGAATCCCACAAGGATTTCATGAAGAAAGAAAAAAGCCTATTATGGAAAAACCAAGAGTTTTTTATCAAGCTCCTTTTCAAGAAAAATGAAAACATCAATTCGACAAAAGCCAGTCATTCAGGCATGAATCCAGATCATCTTCAGCTTGCAAAGAAAGAATGCAAAGAACTTTTGGAATTTGATCTGATAGAGCCGTCGGATTCACAATGGGCATGCGAAGCATTTTATTTCAACAAAAGAGCTGAGCAGACAAGAGGAAAACTTAGGTTAGTTATTAATTACCAGCCACTAAACCATTTCCTCCAAGATGATAAATTCCCCATACCAAATAAACTCACTCTTTTCTCCCACTTAGCCAAGGCCAAATATTTTTTCAAGTTTGATTTAAAATCTGAATTTTGGCAATTGGAAATCCACCCTGAAGAACGACCCAAAATGGGATTTTGCATCCCCGATCATCACTTCCAGTGAAAAGTCATGCCCTTCGGGTTGAAAACTGCAGCCTCCTTTTTCCAAAAAGCCATGATAAAAATCTTCCAACCCATCCTCCATACCTCCTTAATTTACATTGATGACATCCTGTTAATTAGTAATACATTGGAAGAACATGTCAACCTGCTTCGTCAATTTAAGACATTAGTAACACGGTACGGAATCATGCTCTCAGCAAAATAGATGGTTCTCGCTCAAAAGGAGATTGATTTTCTCGGAATGCATTTTGCCCAAAGAGAATACAGTCCAGGACCACATATATGTCAGGAATTACTTAAATTTCCGGATACCAACCTCACAACAAAGAAGATCCAACAGTTCTTAGGTGTAATAAATTATGTAAGAGATTTCATCCCAAATATCTCTACATAAATTTCACCGCTCACAGAAATGCTCAAGAAAAAGGCACCATCATGGGGAGAGAAACAGGATGAAGCAGTCAGAAAAATAAAGGAGATATGTAAAAATGTCAAGTCTCTCTACATCCCTTCAGATGGAAAGAAGATACTGCAAACTGACGCCAGCCATGAATATTGGAGTGCTATTCTATTTTAAGAAAAAGATGGCAGCGGAAAATATGCAGATACGCCAATGGAAAGTTTAAAGATGCCGAGCAACATTATCACTCCACTTTCAAGGAAATTCTTGCAGTAAAGAATGGAATCAAGAAATTCAATTTCTTCCTTATCCATATAGAATTTCTAATAGAAATGGATATGAAGGCTTTCCCAAAGATAATCCGGATAAATTCAAAAATTATCCCCAATCCTCAGATTCTCAGATGGGCTCAATGGTTCTCTCCATACAAGTTTCAAGTCAAGCACCCTAAAGGAAAGGATAATATTCTCGCAGATTTTCTATCACGACCAGAAGAACTCTCAAAAAGATTTTTCCCAGCAAAACTGAAGCCAAGTAGCCACATCTTTATGTTTTCAAATACACTGGGAACTAGTTCATTAAAGCCAACAGATCATCCACTGGAGTTTTTCAACCTCATGGATCCCTTTGATCCGTCAATTATTATGGAAAGAAGAACTTATTATGAGCTCTAAGTTTTCCGGCAATATGGAGGATCCATTCTCAAGCCTTATGATGTCAATCTAGAATATCTGTTCTGCCATATATTCATAGCTCAAGCCAAGGATTTTCCACAAGAACTACTATGGTTTTTCTGGTACCTATGCCATCAGTATTATATTTTCATGGAATTCAAATGTAACGTCTTCAAGGATTTTGATAACATTGCACCAGCCCTTATAGTATTTTTACTATGGTTCAAGCATAGAAGATATTGGAAAAAATATTTCAGCAATTCCTACGCAGCAAAGATATTCATGTTTCATACGCCAGTAAAGATCATTAATGGAAAAGTTCAGGCGCAAGAAGAAGCATCATTCTGGTTGAAATTTCCCGTGTCCATTTTATCAATGGATGAAGAGTATAGCGAGGCACAAAGAATTCTTTTTCACCAAAATAGGTGCATCCCGAAAGAAATATGGCCAAAAGATTGGGCAAGCTGGAATTATACCAATACCCATCCTCACTGGGAAAGAGTCCGGGAAGCAGCAAAAGAATATCAAACACCATATGAAGTCATCCGAGAAAAGATCACTAATGACATTTCCAGATTAAAGTTGTGGATTATATCTCTCAGTACAAATGAAAAGGAACATAGCAGGGAAGAACCGTCAAGTTCCAGGCGTTACTTCACAAGGTCTTCAAAAAGATGCCTGGAAGACAATTCTATGATCGATAAAGGATAATTGTCTTAATCCCTGCTAATCCCACCATAATCCTCCATTACCTACCCAAAAACCCTCAAAAAATATCCTACACATGCCAAGACAAATTTCAACATCTTTCCATACTATCCGGACCCCACTTCACCTTGTTTTCCCACCATAATCCTCCACTACCTACCCAAAAACCCTCAAAAAATATCCTACCCATGCCAAGATAAATTTCCACATCTTTCCATGCTATCTGGGCCCTACTTCACCTTGTTTTCATATGCTTCCACATTCCCCCACATAATTCTTCACATGCAACACAATATTTTCACATGGCGTCACATGCTCCCTCATACTTTCACATGCTACACCATGTATATTTCACCCCGTTCACATGTTTTCAGGTGTTTTTAGTTGTTTTGCCTAAAGTCCTTCACATGCCGAGAAGGACCCGCTTGTAGATAAGTTTGCCATGTAAGATAGGTTTACTTTATCCAAAAAAGTTTGTCTTGTAATAACCTCCTAGTCCTATATAAAGGAGGCCTTGTAGTAGTTGTAGGATCATCTTGTAATCACCTTAGAAATCATCTTGTAACCTTTGTAAATCTCTTGTGATATATTACATATGAGTGCTTTTTAAATTTCTCTCTTGTTCTTTCTTTTGAATGGATGGAAAGGCCGGTCCATGTATGAAAATAAAGTAAGAATACTCTTTAAAAGTTAGCTTATTATAGTACGAAAGTTTTCTGAGTTATGAACAGCTAACATTGGTTATAGTACAAAAGTTTTCTAAGTTGTGTAGCATGGCAAGCCGTCCCTAATGGGTTGTTCAAGCCAGCCCCTTTTTGTAGGAAAACTTTTGCGACTACAAATAAATTAACTGTTTGTGTAGCTTGGCAAGCCGTCCCTTATGGGTTTTTGAAGCCAGCCCCTTTTGTAGGGAAACTTTAGTATCTATGATTTAGCTTGCTTTCCTGGAGTCTCTTGCTTTGTTCCCCGTACTTTGTGCGCCTCTTGGATTTTGATTTTCCATTTGGAATTCTTGGCCATCTTAACCTCCTAAATTCTTTACGTCATCTGGACGTGTGGCAGGAACATCCTGATTTGGTGATTAGATCAGATTTGCGGCATGCTTTGTCAAGCGCTGGATTGTGCTGGATAATTTGCTTTAGGGCTGAGCGCTTTGTACAAAAGTCATCTAATGTGACAAAAATAGCTTGCCTGATGTAACCAATTTGTGGGATAGTTATGGACTGGAACTTTTCTTCAATGATGGCCATGGTTCGGCTTGCCAACAGCTTTGGACGGGAAGAGACAAAGTCTTGCTTCAGATTGATGTCTTCGCGGATTTCAAAGTATATCTTTGCCATTTTTTGAAAATGTCTGTCAATGTCATTTCTGTCGAATGACACACACTTCATCTCAAAGAGTTGTCTTTGCATTTTCTCCTGTCTTTAGCCAGTATCTCCGCAGAAAACTTCATGTAGGATTCGGATGTTGAAGGCAAAATCTTGGGAAGTAAGAAAAGCATTTTTGTCTTGAATTCCAAGTGAGTTCCACCAATCTCTGAGGATTCCTGAGAATCGTGAAGTGAGTTCTGACAAGATGATATACTTTTCTCGTTCTGCCAGATTTTTGGTCACCATCCAAGTATAGAAGTCTTTGATCCTCTGAGGCCATTTTGAAACCTTGACGTCGTCTAAGGTGAAAGTATGGAAAACGGTTCCAACTGGCTTGGACGACATGGGCTCGTATCTCCTTTCTGGGATTGGCTCATCTGTTATGCCTTCTTGTTCCTCATCTATCTCATATACTTCTAGCTCTCTTGGATGGTTTACAAATATTGGGGGATTGTCATCTTCGGAAGAGTTCGTTGTGGATTCATTGCTTGATTGAGACATATCTTCTATTGATTCATCTTCTGATGAATTCAGAGATTCTGACCATGGAGTATCTTCTTCTGATATGCATCTTGGCTGGGAGACATAGAGGTCTGGAGCCTTCTGGTCAGAAATCATCAGATTTTCGGGGTTGGACCCTTTGAACTTTCTCCTTGGTCTCGTCTTTTCTTGGTTTGTTTCTGTGCTGCAAGGGCGTCTTTCCTTTCCCAAACCAATTTTGCGATATCAAAATCCTGTTCTTTTTTTAAGGGTTGGGTGAAAGAGATTGGATTTTGTGAGGTAGAAGGATAAGTAGAAAAAGTGTAATCCAATTTAGGTGGGGAATATGGTTGTGGAGACATAGGGAATAAAGTAGGTTTTGAAGGGATAACTGGGGTTGTTTGTGGCTTAAAGTGGTCATTTCTCAAAAGTTGAATCTGTGCTTTGATGGAAATCGTCTCCTTTTATTGTTGTTGGAAGAATTGGAAAAGTGAAGTTCCTGGCGGACAAATCTCGTATTGTATATTTGCCAACCTTAGTTCCAATGCTTTGATTAGTCCGTCATGGTGAGACGATGTTTGCTCCATCTTTTTCTCAATTGTTTCCACGTTGCTCATCATTTTGTTTTGTGTATAGGCCACGTTCCTTATGGTATTGCCAATGTTGTTCAGTACCTTGTTTTGGCAGATGGAGTTTTCGGATTGCCAGTTCATTGTTGCTTCAATGTCACTTGTTGGGGGTTTTTCTCCAGTAGGTAGCACTACGTTTTTCTTGAGAATTTTTGGAGCATGGCTTATACCCTCCTTTTCAAAAGGTTGTAGTGAAGGAAAGTCTTGCTTATGACTGGAGCTTGAAGGACTTAGCATGAATATCTGTGGTTATGGGGGGTTTGTGATTTTCGGAATTGGTGAAGTTTTAGGTTCATGTGGCTTTTTGGGTTGTGAGGTATGGCCTGATGGTGATTTGGGTTTGGGTGAGGTTTCACTATCCTCCCAACTTGGAGTAAATTTTTCTAGTAATTTTGGCCATTCCTGGGGTTTGTAACTCACAAGAAATTCATATTTACCTGGACGGCTTAATGAGCCAATTGAAGGGTCTTTATTTTCATATCTGGCTCGAAATTGCTTTTCAGTGGTTTTCCCCTTTTTCTTGGATTTTGGTTTAGTTTTTTTGAGGCCGAACCTTTCCTCATGTCGCTGGTGGTGTTCATCATATTCTCCATTTGGATTTTCTAAACAGTCTTGACAGTCGAAATCAAGATCCCAAGGCAGTGTCCCGTAAAGGAGCATTTGAACCACCAATTTCTTTTTCCATTTTTGTCAAAATTTTGACACCAATCATGTTCTTCCATGATGCTTTGTATATTCCAAAAGAGCTCTCTATCAGGTTCGGGGTTTGTATCTGTTGTATCGTTGGGTTGAATCATTTGGCAAGAAAAGATGGTTTTATTGGGTTTTTTGATGTGGGAATGGTCAAAGCTTATGCAAACGGTTTTGTCATTTCTTTTGGTAAAAGTTGGTTCACCAGATTGTAGGGATTCCTCCGGTTCTCTTAACTTTTCATAATTTGTGATCCAGGAATCAGGAAAAATTTTGACAAGTTCATCTCTTGAAATTTGTCTGGGTATTTGGGTGCACATGGTGTTTCCTTTCGTAGCATCAATATTTAAGAGTAAAGCATTTTCTCCTCCGGGAAGGAAAAGATCCATGGCATGATTTTGGACTCGCCACACCATTAGGTGATGAAGAGTGGCTTGGATGGAATCTTTGGTTTGAGGGGCTCCTTGGATTTGGACTTGGACTTGGATTTTTAGTGCTTCAATTAAGTATGGATCATAACGGGACATGTTGAAATTTGGAAAGATTGTTATGAAGACAGTTCCAGCATTCAGGGTAACTTCTGCAGTACCCAAATTTGCATGTTGGTACTCCAAGTATCTTGTATCTAGAAGAGAAAGTCGAGCTATAACAGGTTGCCTTTTCTTCCGTGATATGTTAAAGAGATTCGGATAGCACCAAAATGGATATAGGTAAAACTATGATCTCTCCATTGCCTGGGAAAATCTGGGATTTGAAGAGTGATAAATTGTTCCTTTCGAGTGGCAAGAATAGGATGCTGGTCAAGTTTTGAGGCAGCAACATATTCCTTGACTCCTTTTGGTATGTGTTGTACTAGGGAACGAATTTGGGTCGTGATTGACAAGCAGCGGGGCATGGAACGGAGTTTAATTCATCACGACAGGAGTTCACCAAGTCTAAGAAAGGGTCGGTCATCCAACGAGAAGGGGTAAATCAGGTCATCCAGCTAAGGCCCAGGGTGCAAATGATTTTTTGGCGAAAGCTGAGTAGGGGTTTATGAGAGGTAGTTCAGTGGAAGATATTTTTTATTCATCGAGTAGGATATCTACTTCATAGAGGTAATCATATTATTTTGACAGGATTTTTTATAGAGTAGGAGACATATTCATTTTTGCTAAGGAAGAGGATGATGGAAATGACTCAGACATATTTGGTAAACACCTATATTTGGCTTCTTGATTCCTTGGACAATCTCCTGTGCAAGCATAATATTCTGAGAAATACTTCTGCCTTTGATAAAGACAGTCTGATTTTGGGAGATGATCTTGGGGAGAATAGGTGCAATTGTTTTGGAAATAATCTTATTGATGAAATTGCTCAGACTTATAGTTCTAAATTCTGACAAAGTGTTAGGGAATTCCACTTTAGGTATCAGCACCAAGCATGCTTGTGTCATGTACCTAGGCATTGATTGATCACAGAAGAATGCCTTCACCATATTAAAGAGATCAAACTGGATGATATCCCAACAATGCTGAAAGAATTTTCCATTGAGGCCATCTGGACCTGCAGCACTGGATGCATTCATTGGGAAAACAATGTCTTTGAGCTCCTCCATTGTAGGTTCTTTGTTGAATTGATGATTATCTTCTTCTGTAACTAGTATAGGGATGCAAGATAGAAGATCTTCCCTGATGACTCCCCCAGGATCAGTGAACAGGTTGTGGAAAGGGTCACAGGCAGCTTCACCTATTGCTTCATCTCCATATATCCAGTCATTGTCTTCATTTCTAATTTTGTGGATATACAGCTTTTTTCTTCTGCCTCTGATCAAACTATGGAAGTATTTGGTGTCGGCATCTCCATCCTTAAACCATTGTAATTGTGTTTTCTGCTTCAGGACAGCCTCTTCAATCTTCAGATGTTTGACATATTGAGCAGTGAGTTCATGGGCAATTGTTCTATCTGATTCTTTGTTGGACTGTGCCAAGTCTCTTATGCTTTTCCGACTTCCTCTTCAAATTCCTTGACTTTCTGGATAATATCTCCATATTCTTGTTTGGACCATTTGGATAATTCTTTGCAAAGTGCTTTTGTTTTTTGATGGAAGATCCACATTGCATTTCTAGTGACTGGTGTATTCCAGACTTGCTGTACCAGTGGCAAGAAGGTTGCATTTTCTGTCCAGCAGTTCAGGAATTTAACATATTTTGTGGCATTATCTTGTCTGACATTGATTTCCATGAGAAGAGGGGAATGATCTGATCCTGCAGATGCTAGGTGTGTAATGGTAGTAGTAGGATGTGCAGCAAACCAGTTATCACTAGCCAATCCCCTATCCAGTCTTTTCCAAACAATTGAACAGGGACCTCTGCCATTAAACCAAGTGTATCTAGGTCCATAGTATCCAAGGTCAGTGAATCCACAATCCTTAATCATGCTCAGAAACTCCAGACTTTTGTTGATTTGGTATGGAATACCCCCTATCTTTTCTTCAATTGATGCAATCACATTGAAGTCCCCAATGGCACACCATGGTACACTAGAGTGCAGTGCTTTGATCCTTAGCTTGTCCCACAATGGTCTCCTTAAAGAAGGTTTGGGTTTAGCATATATGACTGTGAGATGGAAAATTTCAGCAGCCTCAACATGCTTTAGCACAATTGTGACTTGTTGTTCATCTTGGTCTGTGATAGTACCAGAGAAGTCCTTATCCTAGAAAATCCATATCTTATTGTTGATGTTGGAAGCTACATGAGGCATAGATATTTGGTGTTTTTATTGGTTGATATGTGAAAAGTCTAGGAATGGTTCAAGAATGGCTATGAAGGAGAGTTTATGGGTTTGTTTTAGTATTTTGAGTCTGTCAACGGCTCCAGAGGTTCTAATACCTCTGACATTCCATATAAGTGTACTTATCATTAAAACATGAAGGGGGGTTGGAATTTGGTGGGACAGTGCTCCTGCTAGCAGCCATGCTTCTTGTGATCCTTGGTGATGGGTTATATGTTCTAGGAGATAATCCCTGATTCTGAATGATATCATTCTGATGGTATTCCCCATTAATGGCTTCTGCAAGGAGATCACAATGTTAGTCCCCTTCTATGGCATCATTGTGTCCAGCTTCTTCCTCAAAGCCTCCACTCATCTCATCCTCTGAAAGAATAGGTCTATATTCATCATGTTGTGAAGAATGTTTATTTAGGGGGCATTCTTCTAGTGGAGCATATGCTAGAGCAGTGTGTTTATTCAAATCCTTCTGGATGGAGCTATTTTCCTCCTGCCTGCCCTGCTCATTGGCATGTAACAAAGGTTGTGAAAGGGAGGGGTCTGGCACAAGGTCTCTAAATGTCTGTGATTTGTTGGCAGAATCAACATCAGGCTTCCATTTGAAGTTGGCAGCTGGGATTTGATATAGAGTAGTAGGGTCTTGAGGGTTCTGATCTGTTATAGGTTCATTGATAGAGATTCCTGCAGACTGTTTTCTCATGGCTTTTCTCTTCTTCTAGCTTGGCTTAGTTTTGGATTTAGGGGATTGTATGTTGAAATCTGACACTGTAGGGGCTTTTCCTTTTAGAAATCTCCTTATAGTGTCTTCCTGCTGATCAGTTTGGTATTCATCTGAGCTTATTATGTCACAATTCACTTCTCCCATTGTTGTAACTGTATGAGGCTCTGCAGTATAACCTGGTGCAGGGGAAATAAGGGGGGCCATCCTATGGTCAATCAATTATGCTCTAGCACACTCATGCAAAACATGAGGAATCCCAACCCCAGTAGGTACCCCATCCTACAAGAAACTGGTTTTCTCCAGACATTTCTCCTTTCCTCCATCAACTTCATTAGCAGCAGAAATAACAGGGGGGTCATGGGAAGGGATACAGTGTTGGTACCTCCAGAGGTATGAATGGAATTCAATACTTTTGGGGGTACCTAATGAGATGTAGAGGGTATACCTTACTGTGTAGTTCTGGTGATTTCCTGTGTGGATGCACCATCAACAAGTTGCGTTGCAATTTGCTTTGGTATATTTATCTGTTGTTGCTTCTTGTTAGTTTGAGAATTACCTTTGAAGTGCTTCTTTTTCTGTGTTTTCCATTCATCATTTGATGGAGGTACTCTTTGAGTTTGGTGATCTCTGCTCTTTTGATGTTCCTTAGCATTTTGATTACTACTCTGTCCCTTTAATGTCTCATTTGCATTGTAGCTCTTTGGTCTTTGTCTTGTTTTGTCCTCTAGGCTGATTGTCTGTGGTGCTGATTAGAGTGGTGGCTTGTGAACGTTTCTCTCCACCTGATATTTCCTCCTTTCTTCTTTGGTTTTCCTCATCTTTTTGCCTAGCTTGACAGACTTGAAGTGAGTTGCCCTGATGTTTGCAGTATGTGTAATACTCAGGAAGATTATCATATTGAATCTGGAGCCATTGTCCTTCTCCATTGACATCATCATCATATCCTAGCCATACATGAGTAGATAGGTCTTTAGTGAGGTCAATCTGCATCTTGATCTTAGCAACACTAACTCTTGTGTTTTGAAAGTAAGCAAGATCCAGAAATAGGGCTTTACCGACGGGGGATAACAATGGAGTCAAAATCTTCATATAGTATATGTGCCATGGTAGTTCTGGAATAACAATCCATATAGGGACTATTAGTGAATCCTCATTAGGCTTGAAGGCTGGGTTCCATGCTTCCAGTTTCATCATTTGGCCCTGTATATACATATATTGCTTGGTCCATACTGTAGCATGATCATACTCATTATCAAGATCAATGTAAACTGTCCTGGCATTGAAATGAGCAATCTTCACCCCTCCTCTGAGTTCAGTTTGGGCTATGAAACTCTTTCTAATCATTTCCATTCTAGGCATGGTGTTGAGGAACTTTCCTATCACTGTGAATTTACATCTATCTGCAAACTTTACCATGTAATCCTCCCTCTTGAAAAGCACAGTAGGCCTGCCTTGTTTGGTGGTAATGACTGGTAGAGTTAATTGAATTGGGGTAATTTCTGCTTCATGTCTGGCTCTCAATCTAGTGACATATGATTATGTGACAGTAGGTGGGGGAGGAGTGGTGTTGGCTTGAATTTTGGGTTTTGTGGAAGTGCTAGGAAGTTGAGATTTGTTGGTATTAGCTGCTACTGCTTGAGTTGCTGGTGTGTGTGAGGTAGTTGGTTCTGTGTCCTTAGTTGGTGGTTTTAATCTTCTTTTGGGATATTGTGGCTTGTCAAAGTTGGAGGAGACCTTGATGGGAGCCTGAGCTGAGGTTGATGGCAGTGTCTTAGTGTGCTTATCAGCATCAGAGATGAGGATAGCAGATTGCAACTGCTGTTGTTGTTGCTGTTGTTGAGCAGGTTGTGCTGCTTTTGTAGTAGCCACAAAAGTACCAGCTTTACTAATGCTTGTAGGATGATGGATTCTGGGATTTGTAGTCATTGGAGTTGCCTAGGACAGCAGGTGAGCCTTGTAGAACTACTGAGGTATCACACCAATACTTCCAACCTGCTGTACTTCAGTGGGAGGGGGAAATATTTGATCACTATCTTTTTGATGCAATTCTTGTGCTTTTTCTTGACGACTAGTTTCCTTATGACGTTGAGAAGGTTGAGGAGTGACATGGTCGCACAATTGAGCTGCGACAGTGTCACTGGCATTTCGTCGAACACCTGGTGTGTTCGACACTATCAAATTCTCTTTTTGCAATATTGTGGAGATTGATTCAATGAAAATTGGAATTGGGGGGGGGGGG
>MCJB01000436.1:26701-59107 GCA_002018475.1 Nicotiana obtusifolia | reverse complement strand
GGGGGGGGGGGGACAATCTCTTGAACATTAGGAATCTTTTGGCATTAGTCTTGAACCAATTGGTTTAGCAGAACATCAGTCGCGACCAACTGGTGCATTTTTGGACAAATCAATTGGTCGGAGCTGTTGATTTCAATGGTGAAAGCTTCCCAATTTTGGAGGGGAGGTCGGAATGAGGTTGGAGAGAATCTCCAGCATTTGGAATGAGTCGATTTGGCCCAGAAACGATCGAGCAAATGTTTGGAACTCCCAGGTGATTTTGCACTACAGTGATCCCTCAGCTCTTTTGCAAAACTATAGAAACTGAGAAATTATTTTGAGATGCTGCTTGTTGGGGATGATGCGCCATATCAAGAAGAAGATTTTGGGACCGGTCTAGTGGTTTTCCACCGGCTGATGACGGAGAATCGAGCATCTGAGCTCAACGATGGCACTGTTCACTTCAGTCGCCCTGTACAGAGAGGATTTTAGTTTTTTGCGGCGTGTTTGGAAAATGCGGTTGGGATTCATGCCTAATTTTTACTTGAGGGAATTGGAACTTATTTGGTTTATTTTCTATTTGAACTAAGTGTGGGGACGTCGTATATGCGAGGTGACGAGTGCATATGCGTTTTCATGGGTTCAAGCATGTGGGTTGGGGCTATTTAGCTTTATATCTTTATTTATTCCATGCTATACTTCGTTAATTGCTTTGCTTTGCTATATGTATCTACTTGTAATTCATGCCTTACTTGTTATTTTTCAATTAGTTGCTACCTGCTTCTATTTATTGATTCTTCAATCAACACCTACCTACCTGCTATATGTTCCTACATTTATTAATTGTATATCTTCATTGATTCATGTAAGTACTTGCCTAAATCGTCTTTAATTTATTTGTGTACTTTACTATGTTTTGTCCAATTGTGGGAGTCCTTTAGCTAATCGTGTACTGGTAATTTGCCGAGGTTTATGATTACAAGGCACTAGTTATGTTCTGTTTGGTACTGGTAGTTTCTTAATGTTTTATATGCTTTATTTCCTTTGTGTTACAATTTCTTTATTGGTTTTGTTCAGTTATTTATGTTAATGAGTTGATATTGGGAACGAGTTGCACACCCCAACAGAGTATGAAGTGTTGTAGTTGTCTGTAGCTGTAGTGTTTTATCTCGGTTCTGTGATATGAGGTTATGAGATGATGTTATTTTGGGGCCCTCTGTTAGTTGACCTTCTGGTCCTTTTTATGAGTTTACTTCTTTATCTATAGTTATGTATTTTGTTGTTATTATTCGTACAGGTTTATAGTGAGTATCCTGTCATAGCCGCATCACTACTTCATCGAGGTTAGGCTCGACAGTTACGGAGTACATGGGGTCGATTGTATTCATACTAAACTTCTGCATGTCTTGTACGATCACGATGTTGGTCCCAGCGGTGCATCAAAGAGTTCACTCAAATTGACTTGCGAGGAGACTTGAGGTAGAACTGCTTGACGTCTGCAGTCCCTAAAGTCCCCTTCTATCTTGTTTTACTATTATTCTAGTTTCAGGTAGTTGTATTTTATTTCAGACCTTGTTTGTAATATTGTAGATGCTCATGTACTTGCGACTCTGAATTTCTGTGATTAGTATAGACTACGTTGCTTTTATATTTTTCTCAGGTATTTTAGAGTTATTCAGTTCTTAATTAGTTTTGTTCTGCTTTTAATTTGTTAAAATTGGTTAATTAATTAGGTAACGTCGGCTTTCCTAGCATGTGATGTTAGGCGCAATCAGAGCCCCACGGTTGGGATTTTGGGGCATGACAAGTTAGTATTAGATCACTAGGTTGCCTAGGTCTCACGAGTCATGAGCAAGCTTAGTAGAGTCTGGAGGATCAGTACGGAGACGTCTGTACTTATCTTATCGAGGCTATGGAGCTTTAGGAAATGTCACTTCTTTCTTTCTCTATCGTGCGAATTGATTCTCTCACTAAAGTTTTAACCATTCTATTCTTATTCTCTCGCAGATGGGGAGGACACACACAACATCCACAGGCAATCAGGAGCCAGAGCCCCAGTTTGCAGCCACTACCATGGGCGGGGTCCGAAGCCAAGGTCGAGCCAGAGGCAGAGGTAGAGGTAGAGCTCAGCTAGAGCCCGTACCGCAGCACCTATCACAGAGCCTCAGATCGAGCAAGAGGAGGAGGTCCCTGTTCAGACCGTGCCAGTTGGATCAGCTCAGGTCCCAGAGGGGTTCATTTCTATCCTCATACTTTATGACGCCCTAGTCCGTCTAGTGTGCCTTTTAGAGAGCGTTGCCCAGGCTGGTGCGCTTCCCATAACACCAGCCTTCTCTCAGGCTGGGGGGAGCCCAAACTCCCACTACTCACACTTCGAAGCGGATAACTCCCATATATCAAACTCTGACGATTACAGCAGGTGGAGTATCTTGCCATGCAATTGTCTTGATCCCTCCTAAGAGGGAGAGGTTGAGGAGACTTACAGATGGCCTTACTTATGGTATCAGGTTGCAGATGGCTAGAAAGACTAAGGATGATACTTCTTTCAACCAAGTTGTAGAAATTGCTAGACGGATCGAGAGGATTTATAGTCAGGGCAGGGAGGCGGCATCTAAGAAGAGGCCTCATCTTTCCGGCAGTTTTAGTGGTGCCCTATCTCGTGGTAGTGGTTCTTTTGGTAGAGGTCATCCTCCCCGGCCGATTCAGGCAGCGCTTCAGGTAGCACAAGGTGTTTCGGGTAGTCGTGGTTCTTATGGGTCTCATCTTGAGCAGCTAGTGTTCAGTACACCTTCAGCTCCTACTACTGCATCACCACTACATCGATACTGCAGTGGTCATTTGGGTCATCAGGGATCATCTTAGACTCAATAGTTACGGCGGTTGAGGGATTGCTTTAAGTGTGATAACGCAGGTCATATCAAGAGGTACTGTCCTAGATTGAGGAGCAGTAGACCATGGCATGGTACTCGTGCCATGATTGTGTCAGAGTGGTGGGGCTCAGCCCTATTTCTATGCATTCCAAGCTAGACTTAAGATAGAGTCATTGGATGCGGTCATCACATATATTATTCTAGTTATCCATAGAGATGCATCAATTCTATGTGATCTAGGTTCCATTTATTCATATGTGTCATCTTATTTTACTTCATATTTGGATATGTCTCAGTGATTCTTTGAGTTCTCCTGTTTGTATGTCTATGCCTATTAGGGATTCTATTGTGGTAGACCGGGTATAACCTTCTTGTTGGTTACTATCGAGAGCTATGAAACTAGGGTAGACCTTTTATTAATTGATATGGTTGATTTTGACGTAATCTTGGGCATGGATTGGTTGTCACCTTATCATGCTATTTTGGATTGTCATGCTAAGACTATGGCATTAGCCATGTCGGGTTGCCTCAATTGGAGTAGAGAGGGACTCCTGGCCATTCTACTAGGAGGGTCATTTCATTTGTGAAGGCTTGACGTATGGTCGAGAAGGGGTGTCTGCATATTTTGCCTATATCTGTGATTCTAGTGCGGAGGTTCCTTCCATGAATTTGGTATTAGTTGTGCCCGAGTTCCCAAAGGTGTTCCCAAAAGATTTGCTGGGGATACCACCCGACAGGGACACCGACTTCTGCATTGACTTGGTTCTGGGCACTCAGCCCATTTCTATTCCACCATACTATATTGCCCTAGTTGGGTTGAAAGAATTGAAGGATCGGTTGCAGGATTTGCTTGATAAGGGATTCACTAGACCGAGGGTCTTGCTTTGGGATGCACTAGTGTTGTTTATAAAGAAGAAGGATGGAACGATGAGGATGTGCATAGATTATCGGCAGTTGAACAAAGTCACTATCAAGAACAAGTATCTGTTGCCTAGAATTGATGACTTATTTGATCCGCTTTAAGGTGCTAAGGTGTTTTGCAAGATTTACTTGAGATCTAGCTACCATCAGTTGAAGATTAGGGCATCAGATGTCCCTAATACAGCTTTTCGGACTCAGTATGGTCACACGAGTTATTAGTGATGTCATTTGGCTTGAGTAATCCCCCAACATCCTTTATGGATTTGATGAATTGGGTGTTCAAGCCCTATCTGGATTCTTTTGTGATTGTCTTCATTAACGATATTTTGGTTTACTCCCGAAGTCGAGAGGAGCATGAGCAGCATCTTCGTATCATACTTTAGACTTTGAGAGATTGTCAGTTATACACCAAGTTTTTGAAGTGTGAGTTCTGGTTGGACTCGGTTGCCTTTCTAGACCATGTTGTATCTTTTGAGGGCATTAAGGTGGATCCTAAAATGATTGAGGCAGTTCAGAACTAGCCTAGACCTACTTTAGGTATAGAGATTCAAAGCTTCTTGGGCTTGGCGGGTTATTATCGCTGGTTCGTAGAGGGGTTTTCATCTATCTCAGCCCCATTGACCAAGTTGATCCAGAAGGGTGCTCTTTTCAGATGTTCTGACGAGTGTGAATTGAGCTTTCAGAAGCTCAAGACTGCATTGACTACAACCCCAGTGTTAGTGTTGCCTACATGTTCGGGATCTTACATAGTGTTATTATGATGCGTCGTGTATTGGGCTTGGCGCAGTATTGATGCAGGACGTTAAGGTGATTGCCTACGCACCTCGACAATTGAAGGTTCATGAGAAGAATTACCCTGTGTATGATTTAAAGTTGGCAGGTGTTACATCCCGTAATTTTCTATGTTCAGTTCATCATAAGTTAGTTAAGGTGAGCTCGGAGAGCAAGAAGAGTCTCAAGTATATGAGTGTTTAAAACATGTATAACACATGATGGAAGGTTTAGAAGTTAAACAAATCAAGAGGTTAAGTTTCGTCAATATAATGTAACACCTCATGCCTTAGTGTTTGGATGCGTCGTAGTAAAACCATGTGAGTTAAAAGAGATTAAGATCGTACATGAGGTCATAGATATAGGACCCCATAATTTTGACAAATTTCGGAACCATTATATATATATATATATAGTAAATATGATATTATATATATATATGTATATATATGTGTGTGTGTGTATGTATATATATATATATATATATATTTATATAGTAAATGTGATTTTATATAGTTCTTAAGATTACTACTTTTTGGATATGCTTTAAATTATACACATGATATGAGGAAGTTTATAAATGAGATTTTCTTTATTATAATTGTTACATTTCGCGTTTTTATACGTTAAAGTTTCGTCGTACGTTAATCAACGTAAGCTCGGGAATGAGATTATTTTTGAGGATATAGGTATTCATGTTATTTATAACAGGTGATAAGTAAGTTCTGTGAAGGTTAGAGGGTGAAAAAAATCGAAGAAAATGAGTTTCATTGAAGTTTGACAATTTGGGATAAAATACGGTCCAAGCTATAATAACCCGTATTTATGGGCTACTGCCATAAAATGTACCACATGACCATGATTTTATCGTGTACGAAGTATATTAGTATTTAAGTAAATTGAGTGCTAGAATTAATTATGTGGCTAATGGGTTAATTATTGGTTTTTGTGGGAGATTAACAAACTACTTAGGAATTTGTGCATAAGAAATTAGTGGATATACCATCTCCATGTTGCAGCAAATGGGAGTATTGATCAAGCTTAATAGTGACTAGGTAATTTATGTAGGTAGGTGGCATATTTAGGGGACTATTTGGCATAGTAATCCATATAAAGTGGGGCCCACAACCCACTATGATAAAGAGACCTCTTTACATCATTAGAGTGATATATATTAGCAAAGTGACGGAGGAAGAGCCACAAAAAGAGTACTTATGAAATCATATAATTCTATTTTTGGATTAGTATTAATGTGATTTCCATGTATATAACAGCAACACAATTTTGAACTATATAATAGCAATGTCACTTGCAATTCTAAGGGAGCACGAGTTTTTCTCTCTACCTCGCTCTCGCTGTTACATGTTTTTTCCCATTTAACGTGTGTTGGAAGGATTGTCAAGAGAATCGACTCAGGTATGTTAAGACTATCCCTTCTTTCCTTTTGGCATGATCCATATGATACAACAAAACAAGCAAACACGCAACTTTCACAAATGATTGCCTTCTTAGAAGTATTAGGGATTCCCATATTCTTGATTCCCCGTATGTCCTATTATTATATCGTCTGTTCATGGGTTTTAGAAAACACGTAAGTTGATAAAGTTATTTCACGATATTACCTGAAGAAATATTGATCGTATAACATCCGGAGAGATCTTATTGACTTACTTCATTATGCGTTACATCCATTTATACATGTACATTGACCCATGTCCGGATGGCATTATACATACATACATACATATATATATATATATATATATATATATATGGGGTATGGGAAAAGGTTACGGGGTTATATACACACCACCACCTGATCAATTGGTATACGTTGATGATTTCGCCCACTGAGGCCAAGATGATATGACGGGATGCCCTCAGAGGCTTGATGACATTATGCACACATACCTATGAATGATATGACATTTATACGCACATACAATACATTATAAGTGTTTCAGGATTCATAGAACTATTTAGACTTACATGTGGATTACTTTACTCCATGTTTCTTTTATGTCTTTTATGTACTAATTTTCATGCCTTACATACCTGGTACATTATTCGTACTGACGTCTCTTTTGCCTGGGGACGCTGTGTTTCATGCCCGCAGGTGCAGGTAGACAGATTGACAGTCCCCCTGCTTAGGATCCTAGCTCAGTGAGAGTTGGTATGCTCCACTTGATCCGGAGCTGCTATTGATTTTAGTACGCTATTTTTGTATGTGGATATAGGTACGACGGGGCCTAGTCCTGCCCTTTATACAGTTGTACACTCTATTAGAAGTCTGTAGACAGTCATGTATAGTTGGATAGTATGTGGCCTTGTCGGCTTCTAGTTTTGGATATATAGTTGTCTATAGTAGCCTTGTCGGCTCGCCCTACCGTATTCTGCATGTATATGTATATATGTCATTTGGGCATGTTTTCCTCACGTATGTTATTCACGTGATTCAACAATTTATTGGCAGATGTTATACACGACCTACCCTTAATTCATGTCTATATCTTAGACGCATGCTTAGGGGTGTCCGACAGGTAGGACTCCGACACTCGTCATAGCCCATCGGTTTGGGTCATGACAGCAGCCATTGTTCATGCAATGAAGATTTGGAGGCACTATCTATACGGTGTTCCATCGGAGTCTCCATCACCTACTCGAACACAAAGATCTTAATTTACGGCAACGGAGATGGCTGGAGTTGCTAAAAGACTATGATATCACCATATTATATCATCCGGGGAAGGCCAATGTAGTGGCCAATGCATTGATTAGGAAAGCTGAGAGCATGGGCAGTTTGGCGGAGAGGCCACTAACAATGGATATTCAGGCCATGGCCAACCGATTTGTGAGATTGGATGTTTTGGAGCCTAGCCGAGTTCTTGCTTGTGTTGTGGCATAGTCATTGTTGTTAGAGCGTATCAACGCTCACTACTTTGATGATCCTCACTTGTTGGTGTTAAAGAAACGGTGTAGTAGGGTAGTGCTAAAAAGGTTGTGATTGGTGATGATGGGGTTATACGGCTTCAAGGCCGAATATATGTTCCAAATGTTGATGGGTTGAGAGAGTTGATCCTTTAGGAGTCTCACATCTTGCGTAATTCCATTCACCCAGGTGTCACGAAGATGTATTGTGACTCGAAACAATACTATTGGTGGCCAAGAATGAAGAAAGATATTGTTGCTTATGTCTCTAGGAGTTTGAATTGTCAACAGGTGAAGTATGAGTATCACAAATCGCGTGGATTGACTCAGAGAATGGAGATACTAGAGTAAAAGTGGGAGCACATCACTATGGATTTTGTGGTAGGCTAATCACGAACCTTGAGGAAATATGACGCATTCCGGGTTATTATGGACCGGTTGACTAAGTCAGAACACTTCATTCCTATTCTTTAGAGTGGATGACTTCCTATTCTTTAAAGTGGTTGGCTCAAATTTGAATCTGAATATTATCCGTCTGCATGACATTCCTATTTCCATATTTTCTGATCGAGGCACACAGGTCACATCGCATTTTTGGAGAGCCATTTAGCGTGAATTAGGCACACAGGTCGACCTAAGTAAAGTGTTTCATCCTCAGACAGATAGTCAGTCCGCGTGCACTATTTAGATCTTGGAGGACATGTTACATGCCTATGTTATTGACTTCGGAGGTTTTCGGGACTAGCTCTTACCTCTAGCAGAGTTTGCCTACAACAACAGCTATTAGTCGAGTATCCAGATGGCTCTATACAAGGCATTATATGGGAGGCGATGTCGTTCGTCGATTGGTTGGTTTGAGCCTGGAGAAGCTAGATTTTAGGGCACTGATTTGGTTCGTAATGCTCTGGAAAAGGTTAAGGTGATTCAGGAGCGGCTTCATATAGCTCAGTCCAGGCAGAAGAGTTATACAGACCGAAAGGTTCGAGATATGGCTTATATGGTGGGTGAGAAGGTTCTTCTCCGAATGCCGCCTATGAAGGGCGTGATGCGGTTCGGGAAAAAGGGCAAGCTGAGCCTGAGGTTTATTGGTCCGTTTGAGATCTTGGAGAGAGTGGGGAGGTTGTTTATAGGCTTGCATTGCCTCCTAGCCTAACAGGGGTATATCCGGTATTTCACGTTTCAATGCTTCGGAAGTCATGAGGATAGATCACATGTTTTGGACTTTAGCACAGCGCAGCTCGATGAAAACTTAACCTATGAGGAAGATTCGATAGCTATTCTAGACCGACAGGTTCGAAATTTGAGATCCAAGAGTTTTCCTTCTGTGAAAGTGCAATGGAGAGGTTACCCAATTGAGGAGGCTACGTGGGAGTCTGAATCTGATATGCGGAGTAGATACCCCCCACCTTTTTACTAGTCCAGGTAGTTTTCTATGTCCGTTCAAGGACGAACGTTTCTTTTAGAAGTGGAGAATGTGATGAACCGATGGGTCATTTTGAGTACTAGCCTTAATTTCTATATTACAAGACCTCTCATAGCTTTATTTGATATTTCTTGATTTTCGTGGGTGGTTCGTGTCGCTATTAGAAAAGCTTTTACGTAAAATTTTGAAGAAACTATGGTTTTTGGCCTAAAATTAGACTTTGGTTGACCATGGTCAACATTCTTTGTAAACGGCCTCGAATTAGTATTTTAACGATTCTGATAGGTTCGTATTATGATGCTATTACACTTGTGTGCATGTTCGATTTGGAGCTTGATCTCACCCTTGTGAGTTTTGGAAGTGTTTCGGAAAAGTTTGGAATTGCTGGTGTGAACTGCAGGTCTTGTATTTGCGAGGAATTTTTCGCAAATGCAAACTTCACTTTTGCGAAGTCGAGCTTGCATTTGCGATAAGGGACGAGGCAGGGCAGTCTTCGCATTTGCAAAAAAATATTTCCAATTGCGGACATCCCGGTATCGCTTTTGCAATGACTTGGTCGCTTTTGCAACTGGGCAACGGATTTATGTAGGTTCGCAAATGCGAACCTTTGACCGCATTTACGATGTGTTGGGACCTCGCAAAGGTGACATTTTTTTTCACATTTGTGGCTTATGCAGCTTGGGAAACTGGTCGCATTTGTGGTCTATGTTTCGCATTTGCGATAGTCGCAATTGCGAACTCTTGTTCGCAATTACGATACCTGCGACCGGGTAAAAGAGAAAAAATCGGGAGTTAGCTCATTTCACTCTATTTTCAACCCCAAACACTCTAGAGGCGTTATTTGAAGAACTTTCTTCCCAAATTCATTGGTAAAGTTCTAATTAATTTTCTATCAATTCCCCATTACACTTTATAAGTTTTTAACATCAAATCTAGGACTTTCATGGTAGAACTAGGGGTTCTGGGTAGAATTTAGGAATTTTGTAAAATTGAGATTTAGACCTTAAATTGAGGTGGGATTTCAAAAAAAATCACATAACCGGGCTCAGGGGTGAATGGGTAATCGATTTTTTGTCTGAATCTCGAATTTTTACCAAGCGAACCCGAGGTTGACTTTTGTTGACTTTTTCAATTTCATCAAAGATTGAACCTTTCTCATTCGTGGTTAGTTTCTAAAGCTTATTTTGAATAGTTTGAATGATATTTGGCTAGATTTGGTTGGTCTGGAGGCTTGTTTGAAAGGAAAAGCCTTGATTGAGTATTGATTTGGTTGCGGAAAGAGATAAGTTGTGTGCCTAACTTTGACTTGAGGAAATTAGGAGTTGTTTGATTTATTTGCAATGTGAACCAAAGGTGGGGATGGCGTATATGCGAGGTGACGAGTGCATTTGCGTTGTCATGGGTTCAAGCATGAGCATTGGGACTCTTTATATATTTATTTATTCTATGCTATACTTCATTAATTGCTTTGCTTTGCTATATGTCTCTACTTGTAATTCATGCCTTACTTATTATTTGTCAATTAGTTGCTACCATTTTCAGTTTACTCATTCTTCAATCAACACCTGCATACCTGCTATATGTTCCTACCTGTATTAATTGTGTATCCACATTGATTCATGTATTTACTTGCCTTAATTGTCTTTACTTTATTTTTGCACTTTACTATGTTTGTTCCAACAGTGGGAGTCCTTCAACTAGTCTTGTATTGGTAATTTGTCGAGGTATGTTATTACGAGGCATTGGTTATGCTACGTCTGGTACTGGTAGTTTCTTAATGTTATATACACTTTATTTCCTTTTATGTTGAGATTTTGTTATTGGTTGGGTTGAGTTATTTTTATGTTAATGAGTTGATATTGGGAACAGGTTGCACGTCGCAACAGATATTACGAGTTGATACTGGGAACGGGTTGCACGCCGCAACAAATATTGTGAAATGATATTGGGATCGGGTTACATGTCGCAACAGATATTGTGTTAAATGTTGAGATCGGGTTTTGCGTCGCAATAGAGTATGAAGTGTTGTACTTGTCTATAGCTGTAGTGTTTTATCTTGGTACTATGATATGAGGTTATGAGATGATGTTATTCTTTGGTCCTCAGTTAGTTGACCTTGGGGTCCGTTTTTATGAGTTTACTGCTTTATCTATATTTATGTATTCTGTTGTTATTATTCATACAAGTTTACAGTGAGTGTCTTATCATAGCCTCGTCACTATTTCGCCGAGGTTAGGCTTGACACTTACATGAGGTCGATTTTACTGATACTACACTTCTACACTTCTTGCGTGATCCGAGTGTTGGTCCTAGCGGTGCGTAGAGGAATTCGCTCCGATTGACTTGCCAGTAGACTTGAGGTAGAGCTGCTCTGCATCCGCAGTCCCTGAAGTCCCCTTCTATCTTGTTTACTATTATTCTAGTTTTAGACAATTGTATTCTATTTCAGACCTTATTTGTAGTATTCTAGATGCACATGCACTTGTGACTCGGATTTCTAGGATGAGTATAGACTGGCGTTACTTTTGGTATTTATCTCATGTATTTCAGAATTATTCAGTTGTTAATTAGTATTGGTTTGCTTTTAATTTGTTAAAACTTATTAATTAATTAGGTAATGTTGGCTTGCCTAGCATGTTATGTTAGGCGTCATCACAGCCCCACAGTTGGGATTTCGAATCGTGACATACACACAACCAACTATTTTGCAATTAACACACTATTATTGTTCATAATAAAAGTGATAGTTCCACCTCTAGAAGGTCGATCTCTAAACCTCAAGGATGCAAGAATCCTCATACCAACGAACTCTAACTTGTCCACTCAAATGACTGTGAATTCATATATATAAGTACCTCGTAAGGCACGTTCCCACATCCCTTCCATACCAAGCAACATAACCCAAACATCAATAATTACCAGTTACACAACCACTGTAGCACTTAGTCAAATTGATTGTAGATTTCATTCACAAACATTCTCTATAACCCACACTCTTCTTGAGTGATACATGATACATTTCCATGCACCTAATCAAGTCAAATTATTCATGGCATATCTAAATTAATATCTTCCGCCGAAGGACCGTAAGTTTCACAAATTTGTGTAAATTTCACTGGGCTTACTATATCATAATGAAGCTATAAGTGAAGTACAAGAATTATGTTATGAACTTCAAATTACCAATTAGTATTGTTCTTCTCGAGAAATGCTCCGTTGTCGAAGAGGTATACAAGTTAACCAACATGTGAGGCAACCACAAAGTACGCGACGAATTCTTCAACCTGTAGGTAACGCCAACACTAAAGTCACGGTCAAAATGGTCTTGAGGTTTTGAAAGCTTGCTTCCACATTAATCAAGCCCTTGAAACTGAACCCCTATAAGTCCACCAAATTGAGTAATCTACAAACCAAAAATTCCTTCTCGAAAATGATTGTAATACTTGATTACACCAAAACAACTGATGATTCTACCAAAATACTAGCCCAAGTCACTGTTATACCAACCCAACTTCTTTCGAATCATTTTTATCCCTTTCAAGACGCCATTTGTCTTCCCAAAATATCATGGGTCTTTTACCATATTTCACTATAAGAGATCTTGACATAAAGCACGTCCTATCATCCTCTTAATGTACACTAAGTACTTCAAACCGAGAGGTTCTCTCAAAGGAACTCTCAAATGAATCCGGAACTAATCCTTCTAGTTCTTCAACTTCATAGAATCACAACATCAGTAATATATCGGTACTTTGAGTCCAAAACAACAAATCCATGCAAAACTCAACTTCTCAAATAAGTGGAACATATGGCAATTCCTCGAGTAACACATCTTGACACTTTATAACCACTAACACTGTTATGTGGGTCAGTCATCCTATCCTTGTGTCACGATACATAACTAAACCATCCTAATAACCCATGTCTATTTTCACATCATCTCCCTAGAGAAAAAACTCCACCCTTATACAATCGAGTGAATCTTTTCTCGTTCAGCACTTCCTGTCCTAAGAATAATAAGTTTGAGTCATCCAACAAGCTTAGCAAGTTAATCAAGCATACCACATCACATACCCAACAATTCCTTGTCCAAGATGGCCTCGATGTCACCCTTCTTAGAACATAACCATGAATGTATATGTCACCCTTCTTAGACCACAACCATGAATGTATCTTAGAATATGAACTGTCAATAATACAAGAGCATATGATCTGGTCATCAATGGTAGACTCCCCCACGTGGCTTAAAGCCATAATTACTTCATTCAATACTTATATTCACAAATTATCGCTCGACTACCATGTCATCTTGATGACACTCCACTTATCATCTCATAAGCTTGCATGGTACCTAGCATAACACACCTCGAAGCATATGTCAAATGCACACTTTGCCCTCATGACACTCATGTCCCCTTGTTCAAGCTATTCAATCTTTTACTGTAGAATATCCAATCTGCTGGATAGAAGGAAAACTCTTCATATAAAGATAGACAACCTCGAACCTCGTCAAAGGAGATTCCCTTACCTTCCTTGTCCTTATCCAACTTCTCATCATAACCTTACTTTTGTTACTTTCCTATATGCAATTGATTGATCTTTTCAATTTTACCTTCGTCTACAAAATGTCAGAATTTACTTCCATCCTATCACTAAACTATTGAAATTCCATTTCCTTTTGCATCTCAAGCAAGCTTTTCTCAGTATATCCAACTCTCTAAGAGTAGTCCCTAGACATCATAATAGTTATTACACAGTTGTCGCTAGCTCCATTAACTCTAATTAGTAATGGTACCGTTCATTATCTTTTGAGGTTGTGGAGGCATCCACTCAATCTCTGAGCAACTAACCGTGAAAGCATAACTATCTCGTAAATCACTTTAGTATCACTCCCATTGCTAGGGACATGCCAAGACCAAAAGTGTCCTAAATCAAAAGCTCACTAAACTAAGTCCCCCAAGCCTAAGTTGTGGTCTATACTTGGTCACATGTCCTTTAGACTACCTACCTTATATCACAGAAAGTATCTCTCACCTCATCTACAACATCATTACAAGACATCGGTCCCCTAACAAATCTCACCATCACATAGGAAAAATAAAAAAAATATCAGAATCCTAGCCCCAGTTCTATAGCATGAAGAATGAATGAAATAAGGGAACATTTCCTAAATGTGTATGTAGCCTCTTGCATATAGACATGGAGCTCTACATATCAATAAAATAGACCTACTAGGGCACTATTCATGAATCGTAATACTTGTAAAACCTAGGTTATGATACTACTTTATCCTGATCTAAATCACATTAAGTCGTGATAGCACCTAAGATGACTTGTTAGGAGAACCAACCAACTCAAACATAACTCAAGCGGAAGATAATCATCAGAAGTAGAAGTAAAAATGCAGAATTTAATGTAAACTACCTAAAAACTGATTTTACAAGTCATGAGTATAACGATCTGACCGACAGTCTTGAGCTTTAGTATTCCCATTTGATGGTTTGAGAATTTGAGTAGCTGCATATTATGAACTATGGCTTGCGTGTATGGTGGGCTTCGATGTTCATAAGGTTCGGGATTGATTTGATAGAGTGATTATCAATTCGAAAGCTTTAAGTTGGAAGAGTTGACTAAGGTTTGACGTATGATTAAACGACCTCAGATTGGTGATTGAAGGATTCCAATGGATTTCTATGGTGATTTTGAACTTGGTCATTCATTCGAATTTGAATTTAGATGTTCCTAAAAGGTTTTGGCTTTATTTGTCAAAAATTAGCAATTTAAAGAATCAGAAAATTCATAAGTTTGATCGGGAGCTGACTTTCGGGTTATCAGACTCTTATTGTGGGTTTGAGACCTTGTATAGGTTAATTTGATTTATTGGAACTTGTATGCAAAATTTTTTTGTAATCTGGAATGTCTAAGTGTGATTTGGGCGCGTTTAGCAAAGTTGGAATGTTTGAAACTTAAGAGAAGGATTTTGATCGTCAATTCTTGGTTTTGATATTATTTTGGGTGTTCTATGCCTTTAGATAATATATTTGGACTTTTTGGTATAATTGGACGGGGTCCCGATGGGCTCGGGTAAGTTTAGGGGTGGTTTCGGACCATTCTGGTTGTGTATGCGTTGCTGGTTTTCTAATGCATCTGATGTTCTTCATGATCATGAAGGGAGGATCACGTTTGCTTAGTGTATATTGGGAGCTGGGGGCTTTGTGATTTGCGTTTGTAGGGCAAGTTATGTGTTCGCGAAATGTTGGCAGAAGGTCTCCCCGTCCGCCGAAGAGAGCACGCGTTTGCGTACAGGAAGAGCGTGGTTGGGTACTTGGTGTTCGCGTTCGTGGTGTGAGTGACGTGTTTGCATTGTGTTTGAGCTGGGTGAGCTTCGCAATCGTGAGAAATTTTCCGCGAAATATTTTTGAGGGGGGTAGACTTCTGCTTTACGGACGCGAAGGCGTTGCCACATTCGCGAAGGTTATACTTGGGAAAAACTTTGAAGTATTATATTTTTGGACTTTGTCCATTTTTTCATATTTTGAGTCCAAGACTTCGAAAGGAAGATACTTTCAAGAGCAATTTCACTACTACATTTGAGGTAAGTAATTTTCACTTGGATTTTGCTATGTATCTTGATACCCCATGGATTTCTATACCTAAAACTTGGAATTTTAAAGTGAAATTTTGGGGGTTTTGTCTGCAACCTAAAAGGCTATAATTTGGGGATTTGGGGGTTGATTTGGATTATGTTTTGTAATTTAATCACATATTTGGGCTCGTAGAATTGTGAGTGGTCGGGATCTACCTCCTGATTCGGGTTTTAACAATGTAGCCCTGGGTTGACTTAGAATTTGATTAAAAATTAAAGCTTTATTATTTGGAATTGATTCAGATGTTTTTGTTTGACTTTATTGAGTTGTATTTGACTAGATTTGAGCCGTTTGGAGTTGGATTTGAAAGGAAACACAGTTTATTGTTTATTAAAGCTTGTCGGGTGGAAGTAAGTCTCTTGTCTATTATTGCAAAAGGGAATTCTCCCCATAGGTGATCTATTTGCTACTTATTGTGTGATTTAGGAGCCACGTGTATGTAAGGTGACGAGTGTATATGCATAGCTAGGTTATGACCATATATGGTAAATATTTGGCTTATGATTATGCCTTGTTTGGACTATGTGAACTCCTTACTCATGTATCGTTGTAGTATCGTTGATTCTATGACTACGTGATGACTTTAAATTGTGGCTTAGAAGCATGGTTAAGGTTATGACTTCTTAAATTGGGCGTAAACGATTGTTTTGCCTTATTGAGCTTCTTTGTTGAGCCATAGTCACATACTTATTTTATTGATTCATGATTTGGTGGTTAAATGGATTACCTAATCCATGATAAGTATTAATATAAGGCTTTTGAATGATGAAATTGCCTATTGAATTGTTGAGATGAATTGAATTACATGATTAGCCATAACCATCTTTTAGCATTATGTGCTTTTATTTGCATTTCAATGATTATGGTTTGGTGCCTTTTATTGTGTTGTCTTATATATATATATATATATATATATATATATATATATGAGTTTGATAGTTGAATATTATGAAAAGATGAGAATTTTGGCATTACAAATATTATGAGCGGATATAGGTTATTGATGATATTGTAGGAATCGGGTGGCACGCCGCCACGGGTATATGCATGGATCAGGTGGCATGACGCCAAGGGTATATGTGTAGATTGGGTTACATGCCGCCATGGAAATAATCAGGTTGCACATGGCATACCACCAAGGCGCTTGGATTGGTACCGTCCCTCCCGAGTCAGGTGATTTCCCATGTTACCTAGTGCCCATTGCGCAAAAGCACTCAGATTGGTGCTGGTTTGACACTTGAAAAGTGTCGGATATGTATATGTATACTAATTTGTGTTGTCAGATTGGGTATTAGACTGTGAGCATGCACTGGCAGCCTCGACTCGTGCAATGGCCCAAACACATATTTATATGATTGTTGACTGACTCATATTGTGATTATAAAGGATTAAGATGACTGATATTGTGCTCTCGCCCTTGTTTCAGCATGCGTTGGTAGTTTAGACTCACGCAGTGACTCTTATGTTATATGTGAATGTTGATTGATTTGTATCACGATTATGGAAAGAACTGAGATGATTGATGTTGTATTCTTTCTCCTTAACTGAAAAGAATGTCTAAATTCCAATTTTACAATGGTTCAGATTACAGACCCGATTGATGATATCATATTTATTTCATGTTCTATTCATGCTCATATGCTTATTACGTTGTTAGTAGGTTTTGGAGTCGACCCCTCGCTACTACTTCTTCGAGGCTAGACTTGATACTTACTCGGTATTAGGGTTTTGTGCTCATACTACATTTCTGCACATTTTGTATAGGTTCTGAGACTGGTATTTACGGTACCCCTAGAGCTGAGTAGGAGTGATATTGGAGACTTTGCGGTGGACTGCTTGGCATGACCCGATTTGCAGCACATGGAGTCCCATTTTCTTAGTCTTCTATTTCAATATATGTATTTCTTTTCTGGATAGACGTATTTGTTTAGTTAATTCTAGTTACTCTAATTATATACTCGTGATGTAGTGACACAGGATTTTAAGCATTATGGATTGTTGTTGTCGTGTTTAGTCCTTGTCAATGATTATGTATTTATGATATTAAAGTAAGATTTATTCTGCATTGTTATTTATAAAATAAAATAGTTAAGTGGCTTAATAATTGGATTCCATTATTGTTGTTGTGTGTTGGCTTGCCTACCTAGCAGGTTAGGTGCCATAACGGCCTTTGGTGGGATTTTGTGTTCTGACAAGTTGGTATCAAAGTTCTAAGTTCAGAGGGTCTCAATAATCACGAGCAGGCCAAGTAGAGTCTTGTGGAACGATACAGAGACGTCAATATCTATCTACGAGAGGCTATAAGGCTTTAGGAACTTTCACTTTCTTGATTTCTTACTATGCGACTTTATTTTGGCTTGAAGCATATATTTTCAGTTCCCTCCTATTCATTTGTATGTGATGTTGAGTACTCGACATCAATTGGGCACCGATGAGTGTAGTGATGTTACCGAGGTGGCGCGTGATGCTTTCCCATATGCTATGATGGCAGATTATTATTGTCGCTTTATGGAGGACTTTTTATCTATTGTAGCCCTAGTGTTGGTATTGCCCATAGGTACGAGGCCTGATACAGTGTACTATGATGCTTCATGCGTTGGACGTGCGCAGTGCAAGTGAAGAATGGTAGGGTGATTGTTTGCTTGTTCTGTGGCTGGAACCTCATGAGAAGGATTATTAGGTTCATGATTTGGATTTTGACATTTGTTTTAGTGGAGGATAGGTACTCGGCTATGGATGTTCGAGCTGTGGCTTATAGATTTGTGAGATCGGATATTTCTGAGCCTAGTAGAGTCCTTGCTTATGTGGTTGCGCGGTCATTCTAGTTTGAGTGCATTGGAGCTCGTCTATGTGATGATCCTCATTTGCTTGTTCTTAGGGATGCAGTGTTGCAGGGTAGTACTAAGGAGGTAGTCCTCGGTGATGAAAGTGTATTTCAACTTCAAGGTCGGATTTTGTGTTCGGGGTACAGATGGTTTGAGGGAGTTGATCCCTGAGGAGACTCATAGTATGCCGTATTCTATTCATTCAAGTGCTACAGAAATGTATCATGGTTTGAAGCAATATTATAGGTTTTAGAGGTAAATTTGTCACGGATCCTGAGGAATTTTAATGTTATTTGGGTCATTGTGGACAAATGACTATGTACATTTCATTTTGGTGATGATTTCTCACACTTTGAGAGTTCGAATTTGACAAGAAGGATTTGCTTGAGCTATTAAGGGAATGTAAATGCTTGATTATCATTGTGGTGAGTAATACACCCTTGAAATTTGAGTCTGAATGAGTTTTTCAGTTATTCATTAGTTGGATGGAACGAGTTATTACAGCTTGTGTGCGAGTAAAAACTGGGAGGATCAACTGATTGCATAATGGTTATATCCATGAAAAGATCATAGAAAGATGTGGTGCGCAATTACACAGGTGGGATATCTCCCGGGCAAAGATTAAGGGGTTGTGTAATTTCTTATGAGGTTTCTATGAAGAGTTTTACCTTCTATCCAATGGGATATAAGTGCTATGACATAGGTATGGATCGGTTGAAGAAGCTGGTACGACTGCCGCAAGGTCGAGCATGCATTGGACTAATAATTTGGGATCTGTTAATGGTTATTGAAAGATGAGCTTATGAGAAATTCAACTAATTAAAGGTGTGGGATCATGGTAGCTAGGAGGAGAAGTCATTACAGATTCTTGGGTTTTGCTATCGTGGCTTAAACCCAAGTAAAGGAGTCTACCATCGACAAATGGATTACATGGTCATATGTTGTTATGTATTCTGGACTAACAGATGCTTGCAGATTAGTTATGACTTGAGGAGGAGGACTTCGAGGAAGATGCAAGCAAGGAAGTTGTCGGGCATGTGATGTATTGCACCTTATGGCTATAAGGAGGTTGTGGAACGACTCGGGGTGGATATTTCTTATGTATGTAGAAGGCATTTGAAAGGATTTGCTCGGTTGCTTTTCTTCAATTATTCATGAGCTAATGGAACACTAGTTATTCGGCATGTTTGGTTGTGCATTCGGGATTAGGACAGAGTGGGTGACTCTCGAGGATTGTTCTAGCGAGTTCAAGATTCAATATATGGTACCTAATGAGTTTTCAAATTTATTCTACGGCTGGGGATTTGAGATTTTACGTTGGAATGCGAGAGAGACTTGGATTATTTCCTTATCATTATTGGTCCTGCTGTGCAATGTGCAAGAGATGGAAGGAACATCAATAGTGTATAGAAACTCCTTTCAGAGTAGATATTGCGGTTGAGGTACTGTTGGGGAAATGAGAGGGAATACAGTGTCTTATTGGTCTTAGGACGATGTGGCTTTGTGTTGAGATCACTTGGGATGATTTTTTATTGAGGTCCATAATGTACTGGGAAAGAGATGTCTTACCAGGAAGGCAAGTCAAGAGGAATCTGTAGAAGTTGGGCCAATTCAACAATGTCTTAGATCAGCATGATAATTGAGATGATTGGTTCCTTTGGTATGATAGGGCTTTACAAGTACTTTTGTGGTAATACTTTTGGATTTGGCAGTCTGCATGACTTGATTGATTTACAGGGATTCAGTTATGATAGCTTGATTGTGTGCAAATAGATTCTGAAGAGATTGTGATGATTTGTTACCATGACTTGGGGTGGATGTCTCCTATAGTATGGAAAGTTTGTTACGTTTTATGAAATTCTCCTGAATTGAGTTAAGTGGAAGGTTCTTGGTTGATGGAATGTTTATCGTACTAGTGACTTAGAGTTGATAATAAGAGTTCTGTATCTTCTTATGATAGCATGTTAGATGCAGGGAGCTGTGTAGCATTGAGATTGAATGGACAAGATTGCGTGTTGTTTTTGAAATAAATGAGTTTTAGACAGCATGGGAGATTTCAGATGTTTAAAGCATGGTAGAAGTATCTTATATTGTCTGAGGGGGTGTGTGTTGCAGAAGACATGTGGTGTATTGATTTGCGGATACTTGACTAGTACTATAGAGCTCCATAGTTGATAACCATGATGTCCAGGTTTTGCAGCTCGGTACGGAGATTTATGGCAGCATTTCTTATGATGTGATTGTTTATGCATAGCGTAGCAGTTATATATGTGGGGGAGCTAAAAATCCGGCATGTAGATTCTTGTGTTCCCGAAATTTAGAGATTATATCTCTAAGAGGCAGATTATTTCTCCGGTTGCGGGCTGTGAAAGTGTGTTCATGATTTGACAGCTGATTGTGTGTTTCGTGGAAAAGGTCATTGTGAACCCTTTGAGGCCATTTACCTATTTCAGAATAATTTGAATCGGATGGGGCCCTGTTGGTGACCTAATGAGGATATGTATTCCATACTGGATTGGATTTGTTTCCTCAGTGGAGTGTTTGCTATGGGTGTGTCATTGGGTGGACTTGATCTTATATATGCTCTGGTTTGTTTCATGTGTTGGTCTCTAATGTACAGTGGGTTGTGATATTATTTGAGTATTCAAACGCAAGTTATGGCCCTATTTAGGCCTTGTGGTTTTGTTTGAGTGAGATAGCTCTTGAGATGTTGATATGTTTATTGCACCTTAATTAGTTGAGCCTGGCTTTTCCCCATAACGCATTATGCTATCAATCTACCCATGGCTATGTTTATGCACTTTACGTGCTTGTTGTTGATATACATGCGTTTGGTGAATATGAGCATTATGGCTCGACGGGTATCCCCATGTGGATTGATATATTTGGATCGGTGTACGCGCTGCAACAGAGTTATGTGGGATACCCTTCCTTGTGTTTATTTCATGTGTTTTGTTTTCTCTCTGTGTGAAGAGTTCATTGAATTATGCTTTTATTGTTATATCTGTTAAACTTGTTGGTTAGCTCTCCTATTTGGTTCTCTTTCTATTTAGGTCATAGTCGAGTTAATGCTTGTTTATTGCAAGGATAGCGTCGTATGAGGTTCTAAATGGCATTGATGTAGCCTATTTGTTGAGCGTCTTATACTTTGTGAGACGAGTTTATTGGTCCTGAAACTAATACGGTCGAATTTGAATAAGGTATTGTTTGGTGATTGCCATTAATCAGTTCAAGAGTTTGGCAATGGTTCTTGTTGGGTGAGAGTACTCCATGACTTGATGATTTTATGGGTGATTATGAGTTTTCACATGTTTTCTTCATCATAAGCAGTGTTGCAAAGGTTTGCCACAGAGGTTTTATTTGATGCCATGTATATTACTAGTACCGAGTTTAGTAGCGGGCAATTATCATGAATGAAGATATGGATGTGGATATATAAATTATTGGGCACATCATGTGATTACAACTTAAAAGTACATTTATGACTTGATGCAGCTTGTGGAGATTGATACAGTGTGTATATACAAGGATCGGATCTTATATGGAATTTCGGGTGTTGGAATTTTGTTTTAAAGCTTATGGGGTGAGGTTGAAGAGAGAATCTTCAATTGGGATTGTATTAATGGACTTATATGGATTGAGGTGACGGTTATCACCCATGGGTATGTGTATAATTAGTTATCCAGTGATTTGGAACCTTTGGAACGACTCTTAGCACATTCAAGGACGAACACATGTTTAAGTGCGGGAGAATGTAACGACACGATTGGTTGTTTTGAGCCTTAGCATTCCCGTTCAGCGGTTTGGGACTTTGCATGGCTTCATATGATGCACTATTACTTGCGTGTATAGTTGGTTTTGATGTTCATAAGGTTCGAGATTGATCAGATAGAGTGATTCTCAATTGGAAGCAATAAGTTGGAAGAGTTTACCAAGGTTTGACTTTTGAGTAAACGATCTCAGATTGGTATTAGATGATTCCAATGGGTTCGTATGGTGATTTTGGACTTGGACTTATATTCGGATTTGTATTTGGATGTTCCTAGAAGGTTTTGGCTCTATTTGTCGAAAATTGACAATTTGAAGAATTGAAGAATTCATAGGTTTTTAATCGGGAGTTGACTTTGGTAGTATCAGACTCTTATTGTGGGTTTGAGATCATGGATAGGTTCTTTAGTTGATTGTAACTTGTTTGCAAAGTTTAGTCCTAATCAGGAATGTCTAGGTGTGATTCGGACGCGTTCGATGATGTTAAAATGTTTGAAACTTAAGAGAAAGATTTTGATCGTCGATTATTAATTTTGATGTTATCTACGGTGTTTCGGGCCTTTGGATAAGTTTGGATAATTTATTTGCACTTGTTATTATCACTTTACGCAGTCCCAGAGTTTCGGGGTGGTTTGGGACCCTTTCGGATGAGTTTGCATTGCTGGTTTTCTTATGCATCTGATGTGCTTCGCGATTGCGTAGGGATGATCGCATTCACGTAGTGTATAATGGTAGCTGTGGGCTTTGTGATTCTCATTCACATAGCTAGTCACGCGTTCGGAAATTGTTGGCAGAAGATCTCTTTGTTCACAGAGGAGAGCAGGCGTTCGCATAGAGGAAGAGCGTGGCTGGGTACTTGGTGTTAGCATTCACTGTGTGGGTGACGAGTTTGCGTTGCATTTGTGCTGGATGAATTTCGCGATCTCAAGGATATTTCCGTAATCACACCAAAGGTTTTGAGCATGGGGGCAGATTTTTGCTTCATGAACGAGAAGGAGTTGCCGCGTTCGCGAAGGCATACTTGGGCAGAACTTTTATGTGTTATATTTCGGGATTTTGCCTGCTATTTCATATTTTGAGCTCTAGAGTTTGAGAGGAGGAATGTTTAAAGAGCAATTTAACTGCTACATTGGAGGTAAGTAATATTCACTTGGATTTGGCTATGTATCTTGATTACCCAAGAATTTCTATACCGTAAAACTTGGAATTTTAATGTGAAATTTTGGGGTTTTGTCTACAACTTAAGGGAGTAAAATTTGTTGATTTAGAGGTCGATTTGGGTCTAGATTTGGAATTTAATTATATATTTGGACTCGTAAAATTATGGATAGTCGGGATCTATCTCTTGACTTGGGTTTTGACCATGTGGGCCCGGGTTGACTTTTGTTGACTTCTGGGAATTTGATTAAATATTTAAGCTTTATTATATAGGATTGATTCTTATGGCTTTCTTGGATGTTTTTGGGTTGTATTTTGACTAGATTCGAGTCCTCTGGAGTTGGATTTGAAAGAAAATACGATTTGTTGTTGAGTAAAACTTGTTGGATGGAGGTAATTCTCTTGTCTATCCTTGTTAGAGGGAATTCTCCCTATAGGCGATCTATTTGCTACTTGTTGCTTCATTTAGGAGTCACATATATGCGGAGTGACGAGCGTATATCCGCAGCTAGGTTATGACCATATCTGATAAATGTTAGGCTTATGATTAAGCCTTATTTGCACTGTGTGAACTCCTTACTGATACTTCGTTGATTCTATGACTATATGATGACTTGAAATTGTGGCTTACAAGCATGCTTAAGGTTATGACTTCTTAATTTGGGCATAAATGATTGTTTTTCCATATTGAGCTTCTTTGTCGAGCCGTGGACATATACTTGTTTTATATTTGGTGGTTAAATGGCTTATCTCATTCATGATTAAGATAAGACTTTTGAATGATGAAATTGCTTATTGAGTTGTTGAAATGAATTGAATCACATGATTAGACATAACCATCTTTAAGCCTTATGTACTTTTATCCGCATTTCTATTATTATGGTTCAGCGCCTTTTAATATATCTCATACAAATATCTATGAGTTTGAGAGTTGAATATCGGTAAAAGATGAAAAATTTAGCACCACCGATATTATGAGCGTATATTGGTTACAGATTATATTGTATGGATCGGGTGGCATGTTGCCACGGGTATATGTGTGGATCGGGTGATACGCCGCCACGAGTATATAAGTGGATTGGGTGGCATGCTACTATGGCTACATGTGTGGATCAGGTGGCATGCCGCCATGGGAATATTTGTGGATTGAGTTGCACGTTGCAACGGTATTATATGTGGATCAGGTGGCACACCGCCATGATGCTTGGATTAGTACCGTCCCTCTAGAGTCAACTGATTACCCATGTTACCTTAGGCCCTGTGAGCGCAGGCACTGATATTGGTGCTGGTTTGGACATTTGGTCAATGTCGGATATGTATATGTACACAGATTTGAGTTGTGAGATTGGGTATTAAATCATGATCATGCACTGGCAGTCTCGACTCTTGCAACGGCTTATACACATATTTATATGACTGTTGACTGACTTATATTGTGATAGTGACCCCTTGTTTGAGCATGTGTTGGTAGTTTAGACTCATGCAGTGACTCATATATTATATATGAACGTTGATTGATTTGTATCACAATTATGGAAAGAACTGAGATGATTGGTGTTGTATGCTATCTCCTTGACTGAAAAGCATGTCTAAATTTCAGTTGTACTGTAGTTTTATTGACAGGCCAGATGATGACATCATACTTTATTTCATGTTCTATTCATGCTTCATATGCTTATTGAATTGTTAGTAGGTGTCGGACTCGATCCCTTGCTACTACTTCTTCGAGACTAAACTTGATGCTTACTGGATCGTAACTTTGTTCTCATACTACACTTCTGAATATTTTGTGCAAGTTCTGAGACTGTTGTTTGCGGCACCCCTTGAGCTCAGTAGGAGTGTTATTGGAGTCTTCGTGGTGTGTCGCTTGGCATGACCCGATTCGAAGCACATGAAGTCCTCTTTCTCTATTTATCTATATTTCTCTATGTATTTCTTTTTCAGATAGATGTACTTGTTCAATTAATTCTTTCATTTGTTTTCGTAACCATCTCAATTCCTCATCTGGGTCCTTGAGTTTATTCTCACAGCAAAAAAAAAAAAAAAAGGTTACAAAGAGGAGGACTAGACCACGTCTCTTAATTACACATTTGATAGGCATGTTGCCTCTAAACAACTTACTAAACATACGTCCATAAATGCGTATCAAATAGCCAAAAACAAAAACTGGAATCTAAACACTTGTTCCCTAACTATTTAAATATTTGACAGTAAAGAAACCATTCCTAGGTTTCTAAAGTTACATCTTCCTTCTTGATCATTCTTCAGTGCCGCTATCACCTGTCTTGGAAGAGAGAGAGCTTCAGTAAAGAAAGTCTTCCTCTTTGTACTTTCACCCCAGTTGGCCAGTAGATATGTTTCATTCCACTTCATAATTCCTCCAATTCCCCTTATCTTATGAATCGAATAAAGAATCTGTCAATTGTATTTTGATTCATCAGTAACAAGGGATCTAACAATATCAAAATCTATCTCCACAATAAAATTCCTTATATTGTTGATCTTACACCATTTAATCACCATCAACGTAGCCTTTGACTCGGCAACATTATTAGAGCATCTTCCAAAGCAAGCCAAGAAGGCCATTATGAAGTTTCCATTATGGTCACTCACAACACCTCCTCCTCCTGTAGTCCCCGAATTTTCTTTGCTACAACCATCCACATTCAATTTGAGGCATTCTTGTGCTGGTTTTAGCCAGCTCACTGTTTTGATACTTAGGCATTATTGCAGTCTTTCTATCAAACACATGTTGCTTATCCAGTCATTTTGAAAGTTGACTAAGGGAAAGTTAGTATGTAACAACATGTTCATTAGATAACACGTACTCAGGATGACTTGCCCAGCATAGTATACTTGGTACCTTCAAACTTATAAGAACACCTTCCCTTCCATGTATGCCAACATATCACTGTAGGGAGGCATTGCAAAACTACTTCCTATACTTAATTCTTTGGCTTGGTTAGACACAGTGGCGGATCCAGGATTTTAAGGTCGTGGGTGCTCACTCTCTGGCTATATAAAAAAATTGGTTCATGCAAGAATCGATCCCTTGACCACTTCATATTTGTGCACTCTATTCTCACCTCTTAACCAAAGCACCCAGAAGATTTTTTGTTTAATAGGTGCATCCTAGTTCTTTATAACAGTATTCCCTGTATTTTCTATATAATTATACAGAGTTTGCGTCGGGGTTAACGGGTGCTTCAGCACCCTGTACTCGGAACGTGGATCCGCCCCTGGTTAGACACTATCTCATAATCATACCCTTCATTGTTCCCTGTTGGATCATGATTCCACAAGAATTGCTTTAAAGGGACCATACATTTCCTGCTATCTGGCTTGTGGAGAATAAATGATCAATTGACTCACAAGAAGCTTGGACACAACAAGTCACTTAGAAGTGCATTGTATCTTTAACTTTTCAGTGACAATCTCATCTGTTGGTACTTGGTAGCCTCTTTTCAAGTAATCTCAGCATGAAAAAAGATACTTTAAATGGTAACTAGGGATGCTATTTTTTTTCTTGTTCGGTTGATTCTAGTTGTTCTTATTAGATGCTTGTGATGACGGGGTTTTGAGCGTTGTAGACTGTTGTGCTCGTGTTAGACCTTGTCAATGATTATGTATTTATGATATTAAATTGAAATTTATTCCGCATTGTTATTTATACAATAAAATAGTTAAATGGCTTAGTAATTGGATTCTATTGTTGTTGTTGTGTGCTGGCATGCCTAGCGGGCGGGTTAGGCTCCATCACGGTCTTTGATGAAAATTTGGGTCTTGACAATTAGCTGCTAAGAATAAGATACAACACTGATACGAAGAAAATATGTCATTAGTTTGAATATATATAAACAGAAATACAGTCTCTAGGCTACCTTGAACAACTAGTAGCTCAGAACTGAAATGTTTTTATATCTCCAATGTTCTCTCTCGAACTCCGCAAAATTTTAGCTCTAATATCTACAGACAAGGTGCAGAAGTATAGCATGAGTACACCCGCATAGTACACAGTAAATATCCATGACTATCCCCCAATACAGTACCGGCGAGGGTTTAGTCAATATACTCTCTTATTAACTGTGCAGTTCATATATATCGCAACTATAGAGAAAATTCATGGAAGCACATAATAAGTTAATCACGGTCAAAGTATACAACAACATTACAGATGGAACATATAAAGGGATGCATCATATCCTGACTAAGCAAGTCTCAGGCATGTATCGGTGCATCAAAATCGCATATATAATGATATGCACCAACTAAGCATGTAATATGATGCATGATTTCTTAACAAAAAACCCAACGCATATATGAAATAACTCGAAAGAACATATATATAATGATATGCACTAATCAGCATTTAAGCAAGAGTATATGAAAATATATGCATGGTAAAGGTTCGAACTTTATTTGAACCGGTATCCTCAAAGTGTCCAACAAACTACAAACTCATCATTTTCTTACAAACCTGCACATAAACTACCCAATGTAACACGGGTGATCAAGTGACCCATGAGGGGTAATTCATATCCTTGCGCAAATAGGAACATAAATCTTTTATGCCCTAGAAGACATGATGTAACATGCCCAACTAATACCTCAATAGCAATGTGTGCTCGCACGCCTTACAAAAATATGTCATAACATGCCCTAACTGATATTTCAATAGCCAGGCCAACATGCACAATATAATCTGCACGGATAACCCAACGTGTCAAAATCACATCTTTGTGTGAACCTCATATGCAAATAAAGATACATGTGTTTAGTACATGACTATCAAGAAAGCATGTATTCTCATACACTTATAATCGATCACATTAAACTAACATGTGTAGAGATTACTATAATATGATATTAGTATTTAAAGATGCATAAACAATCATGGCTCAAATATTAGAATGATCAGTATATGAGTGACAAGTAACTTGTGTAATCCAACATAGATAACACGATCATGGTAAACAAGCATGTGGAGAAATGCTTATAATATGATACTAGCAAGAATAAAATTCTCTAAGTAGTCATATAACAATTAAATCAAATAAAGTATATGAAGCTTATCCTTCTACTCAAATATAAAAATATATGATATCCGTATATACACTTGTCACTTAACATATTTATTATCCCCAAATACATAACACGTAGCATATAAGTTAATTTGAGAAAAATTCCCTCATTGAGGACAAGTCTCAACTTACCTGAGTCCAAGCTATCCTTAGCCTGCAAGAATCACGTTTCTCCATGCAAAATCTTCCAACTGACCTTGATCTAGCCAAAAAGTATACTCAATGAGGTCAAACAATATAGGAATCAGTTCCGTAATTTAAGGCTAGTTCGATACTAAAGTCAACTCAAAAATTCAAAATTGAGCCTCTATAGTTAAGTTTCAAAACAAAAGTCAAATCATATTAACCCATAGCCCATTTAGTCTTTCAAATTGACATGCAGACGATTCTAGGTTTTCTTTCAAACATTCATCAATTTTACCTTCAATTTATATTCATAATGTAAAATCAGTGATAGATTCATGATATGACCATGAATTCAGGTTAGGATCACTTATTTCGATGTAATAGATATTAATCTTACTCTAAGACCATCAAAATTGATCTCCCAAGTCTCCAAAATGGTAAAGAATGACCAAAATTACAGTATAGGGGCTATTTCTAAAGGTCTGAAATTTGTCCTTGTGGTTATGAGCGTGCGTCGCACGCATAAGTCCTCACGAACATGAAATGTTGGCCTGAATTTGCAAGAACATAGCTCCTACTCTATACCAAATTTGGAGATGACTTATAAACAAAATTATAGCGCTTTAAGTCTAGTTTCCAGTGGTTCAAATTATTTTTCATTTAGATATTTGTACAAAAAAATATACCCATTTTACTAAAGAATGTTTGTGATTTTTTTTATGGCACCCTGCAATTTTTTTGCAATTTTCATCCTCTCCGATCGACAGTCACCAGGAGCCTTTAGGGCCCATGTAAATTATCTCAATTAATCCAAAATTACTATATGACACATTCAAAGCCTCAAAATATAAAACAGAGTGCAAACACTAGAAATGAGTGGTGTGTTTGCTATTAGAATTCCTTAAACTTTTAAGTTGCATGTAATGGTGTGGAAATTCTCTCAAACCCCAAAGGGTTAGAAACCAACCACCCACATGTTCTAAATATCATATGAACTTATAAGACATCTTAAATCAAGGAGCGATACGCTATAACTTAAAACGGCATGTTGATAGTGGTTCAACACCATCCTCAACTTGAGAGGGAATGATGAAGGATAATGTTTAGCTTGTAGAGTTCAATTAGGTTTGGAAGCTCACTTCCTAGATTGCTTAGATTCTGTTATTTTATGTGTAGAGCTCTAGCACTCTTGATTATACTATGTATACATACATCCATGTACAACACATATCGATATATTGAAAGAGAGCTTTCCATCTACCATTTATCCTTTCCACGAGAAAAGTCAAAGTTACTCTTAAGATTTAAATTGAAGCAATAGATAGTTAATCCTCAAGAAAAAAAAAATTAAGCTAACAATTTCAAAGAGCAAATATTAGGCATGTGCTACTTTTGGGGCAAAATTACACTATGAAGTCCTCCACTCTATGGAGGTTCATTGAATTAAACATTAAGAGCTTTTTGGCCAAAGCTTCCGGGAGACTAGAATTGCTTTTTTGTTAATAAAAAAAAAGATATTATTTAAAAATCTGAGGTATTTGACCAAGACATAGAAATTCTTTTGAGCTGCAGCAGAAGCAATTTTTTCTGTTTTTGGGAAGAAGTTATAAATTCTAACTTCTTCCAAGAAGCAGAAGCAGAAAATTAACTTTCATGGAAAAATAACCTTACCATAAATTCATATTTTCTAAATTATATCTCAATAATTTAGTCTTTTTCTTTACCACTTTTATTTCTACTATTCCTTTTTTTTTTTCTTTGTTATTTTTATAGCATATTTATTCTTCTCCTCCTAGTCCTCTTTGGAATAACTCTCTACTACAAATAGATTTCTTCTTCTTTTTTCCGTCATTTTTCTTTTATTTCCTATTACTTTTTTATATGACAAGACCAATTATCAGATTCAAGCACTCTCTTCATAAAATATAATTTTTTTCTTTTGTAATATACTAAAATTATATGGTCTCCTGTTTATGTTTTTATTTATATTGATTTTGACGTGCACACATATATTATTGTTGACAAAATACAATACTACCTAGTTTTTGTGCTCTCAAGAATAAAAGTTATTTTCATACATTATAACTTGTAAGCATATATGTACTCACCAATATTATTGCTGGGATATTTCTATATTTTATATAGATTTAAAATTTTAGTATATATTATTTTATATTTTATACTTTAATTAAATAAAAAAATTACTTAAATTCTTTTACAATAGATATTTAATTTATTTTTAAATACTACTAATTTTAAACTAAATCTTTGCTCTCCTTTTGTAGTTAGACATTCAAAAGTACTTTTTGAAAAGATTGATCAAACACAATTTGCTTATTGTTTACCCTCAAAATCGGATACCAATTAAATTTGTAAGTGGTTTTAAGGCTACGCTGATTAACTTGGTACAAAGCGATAAATTATGTTACTATTGAATAAATGAAGATAAAATAAATTCAAACCATACGAGTTGGATAGTTTCAGCTTTGATGGAATAATTGCCCTAGAGTCGGGCTCAGCACGACTGGTGTCGATCAAAAAAGAATAAGAGCTTAAAGATAGAGAAAATAATAATATATTGCTTTTGAGTCCGTGTTACAATGTGTCAAATGGATTATTAGACCCCCTTTATATAGTAGGGGAGTCCTATTTTAGGTACAACTCTACAAAAGGTAAAAAATCTTCTAATTCGTTGATTGCATGTTCCTTATCGATACGTGCCGAGATTCCCGCCGTAACATTCGGCCGATCATGGATATTTTGGCCTTTTGTTGGCTATGCTGGAATGTCTGACAATGTTCTTCGAAATCGTTGGCTAGAACCGATTCCGGGATCATGGCCTCGATATCCTCGAAGGCAGGCGTCATGCCCCCGGGTTCTAGCCCGATGGGACTTTGGCTCGATTTTGGTCTCTTATTACCATATCTCGAGCGTGACTTATCTTGTCGGAGGCTAGGATGCATCATGAGCTCGATTTCACCCGTATACAGATAGTCCCCTCGTTTTTCAGAGAGTAAACGACGACGAACGACATGAGCATCCAATTCTTACTTCAATACGCCGTGACAAAAATGATAAAACAACTGAAATGACTCGTCACTCAAGTTTTAATGGCGTTAAATGCATGTTAGCCGCTGGTCGGCCATCCCTGGATGCAAAAATATCCCCTCCTTTGTTCATTTTAACTTTACATCCAAACCTTCTACCCTCGAACCTTTAAGATTTCAATATTCTTTAACACATTTTACCCGGTTATTCGAGTCCCTTTGCAAGAATTTTTACCCATCTTCATCTCAAACCAACAAGTCTAATCCTTCAATCTTCCTTTCTTTCTCCACCTTTCTCAGACTTTCCTCCATTTCTTAAGGATATGGCAAAGACTTCCAAAACCGTTCCCCAGAAAGAAATTGCTTCTACTTCGCGATCGGCTACTGAGGCCGAGGAGACCGTTTCGCGTGCTGCCGTCGATGAACCAGTTTTTGAACCCACTTTTAAAATGTTCATCCCCTGGGGATGCTCGGTCAACGTCAATTTATAGGTCGAAAAGCCTTCCTCTGTACAAGGCCGGTGTGAGGAGGTCTCGAGATACATCTACTCGATCATCATAGAGATCCTCTCCACGATCGCAAAAGATTGCAACTGGGCCGATAAGGACATAGTGATTTCCGACCCCGATAAAGCCATTACCACCCATGTCGAGGGATACCTAAGTGTTTACACTTATCCCTTTACATTAGGCCCGGTGGATCCGATCATTTTGGATTTCTGCAGAAGGTACAACGTGTGTCTAGGCCAGGTTCACCCATCGCTCCGGAGGATCATGATCCTCCTCCGGTTCTTTGTGATCAAAATCGAAGGGTGCTCGTTCACCATCGACCATCTTCTACGCTTATACAGTCCTTGAATCTT
>MCJB01000436.1:0-26681 GCA_002018475.1 Nicotiana obtusifolia | reverse complement strand
GGGGGGGGGGGGGGGGAAGGGACTGATAAAGCTTGTGCGGCGGGCCAGTAAAGCCCCATTCTCAAGTATTAATGAGGACCGGGATCGGGGCTGGCAAGGCTGTTTTGTCCGAGTGAGGACTTCGGACTTAATCCCAGTTGAGTGCAGGCCATTCTTCGAGAAGTGGAATACCTCGTGTAAGTACGATTTAATTTCTAATGTCAATTTTACACTTACTTCTCATTTTCTTATCGGTGCTTTGTGGCGGTGCAGCCGTCGCTCGGGTCCCAAACGCTGTCCGTCGAGGGTATTGTATCACAGATGCCCTATTCCGAGCACTCGTGGTGCAAGCTCTCGAAGGGCCGTTGAGAGGCCCATTCCCACGGTGAGACTTCTTTCCCGAGGAGGTAGTATCAAGATCCCTCTTTTAACATTAACCTTTACTATTTTCTTGCATGTTTATCTAAGGATGTCGAGCTGAGGCCTCCAGCTGGTGGCGAGGACTTACCTACCGAGTCCCCTGCTCCGTGACAGGCCAAAGAAAAGAAAAGAAAGAAGGCTCCGAGTTCTCTGATCTCGGAGAAAACTAAAAAAAGGAGAAGGCTGGTGTGCAAGTCAAAAAAAAGCAGCAGAACCCGAGCACCAGCTTCGGATTCGATCTATCGGCTGAGGGACAAATCTGATGAAGAAGAACCTTTGTTCTAGTGGCCCGTGAGCCATCGCAGCTCGAAAAGAAAGGGCCCACTTAACTAGAGATCGATGAGGCCAATCTGCCTCAAGCTAGGAAGGTCGACGAGGGGACCGGGACTGAGGCTTCTTGGGAAGTGGGCAGTGCCCCGAAGGAGGCACTCGGTGTGATGGACATCATCGAGTCACCCTCATTTACTGAGTCCATGTACAATGAGGCCCAAATAGTGAAAGAGCGCCCTAACGAGGGGGCCCACAGAATGGAAGACCCCCTCCGTTGATTTTTTAATGGCGTGGATTCCACCTCCACGGAAGATGTCACTGGATTGGGTGACATAGAGGTACCGAGGAAGAGTCCATCCTCGGGGGCAGGTGGGCCTAATTCGAGCCCGAAACTAATCAACCGGTTCCCTGCCCCGAGCGTGGATCCTAATCGAAAGCGGTCCATTGTCATCACCATTCCAGAGGATGCCTGGGTTCTTTCGGGCCCCGTAGGGGTGGCCAGTTATCTCCGGTGCCCAGTGATCGAAGAAGACCTGGCCAAAATGAATGAGGTGGATGTGCCTTGCCTATTCAATGAAGCACAACAGATGCAGAACCGGGTAACTCTAGATAACTCTTGATGATTTTAATTTCTCCTCTTATACTTGAACTAATTCACCGATAATATAATACTTTTCTTTATATTTGTAGGCCTCGGTGCTTCACCATGAAACTTTCCTCTGGTATCGGGATGAGCTGAACCAACTCGAAGCCGAAGTCAGAGAGCTTGCTGAGAAGAGAGATACGTACAAACTTCTCAGCGAGCAGCATGAAGGAGAGGCTAAGAGCCTTCGAGCTGAGTTGGAAGTGGCTCAGAAAGAACACGCCGACCTGGTTGAATAGGTAAAAATCTTTGAAGTTAGTGACGATGAGCTAGACACGGTGTTTAATGGTCGGATCCCGCAGGTCCAACAAAAGATTGATCGAATCGACCAACTCCGAGCCGAAACGGATGCAGTCAAGGTCGAGGCCGAAGAGTGGAGAGGCAGGATGGACCTCCTGGCCACGCGAAAGGAGACTTCCTGGGCGCAATTGACCTCGATGGAGGCCCAGCTTCAAGCGATGAGGGAGAAGGCCGAGGCACTGTCCAAAAAAATTGAGGAGTTCTAGTCTTAGCTAAGCTGGGCTATTTCTGATCGAGAGACCCTTTCCAAGGAGCTTAAAGCGGCCAATTTGGTGGTTGAAGTGATCAAAGCCGATGCCGACGAGATGGTGGCCTAGTATAAGGCCGATGTAGAGGCATCCTAGGACCGGCTAAAAGATATCTTCGAATATGTGAAGTGGCAGTCCTAAAAAGAGATCCTCGAGGAAGTTCATTCACAAGGTTTTGATTTGTCGGCCGAGGTCAAAAATGCTAAGGGGCTTGAAACCGAGGCTAAGAAACTGCCGTATTCAGAGGATGAAGAAGACTCCGAGGGTTCGGACGGATTCGAGGGAGGAGAAGACTCTGATGGTCCTGGTGACAAGGCGGGCTCCGGTGCAGACCATGCCGTTTAAGTTACTTGTAGATTTTTTCTTGTTTTTGTACTTTTATACTTTCTTGTCAAGGCCATTTGTCCTTTGTAAATATCTTTCATATACATACATACATATATATATATATATATATATATATATATATATATATACATACATATATATGGCTCTTTTTCCCTTCGACGGTTTTTAAGCTCGTTTCCTTTCGCTTTTTTCCTTATGATTGTAAAGATATCGAATGTCTTAGCATGTTATAATTAGGTATTTTTCAGAGGCTTGAACACGCCTTGCTCTCAATATTATATTGTTTAAGACTCTTGGGGGGCTCGGTATGAGTAGATGCTTTCCCCAAAGTACTTAGAATTTTTTAGATTACAATTTTCCAAGGGTAGCCTTTTGAACCGGTTTATAAATTTTGAATGCCCTTTCTTTTTTTACGAGTCTTGGACGTCTCCGAGTCGTTTTAAGATGGTCATATCCTTTCTAGTTTGGGTGATGGCCAATGGGCTTGTTACCTCGAGTCATGCGGGCTTAACCGAGATAACCGTTCCCAAATGGGGGTAGTCGTAGCCTTTAAAGTTTGGGCACTGCCAAATATGCTTTGTGCCCCCGGGCTTTATTATCCCGGGCTGTCCGGACCTACCTTGGGCGGCTGTCCCCGAGTGAGGTGGCCCTTGGGCTCGATGTCATTGGGGGATCAAATGTAAGAAAGAAAAATTTTCAAGGAGCAAAATATTTATCCGCAAGTTAGAAACTTCCTTTCCATTTTGTGCTTATTATACAAAGTTACACATGTGTTCAAGCTTTGTGTCCGGGCTCGGGCGGTCTATGAGGGCACGGTTCGTTCGACCATTTGGCCCGTACAGTAAATCCTATCGATCGAGCCTAGAATATTCGAGCACAAAGTTTCTTTCCCTGCCAAAATCATCATCTGAGAGTGATGCCCCCCCAATGTTCGAGGTCGATCATAAGTAGCCTCAGATACTGTTAACAACCGATCTTCAATTCTAAGTTAGCACGATCCACTATTGCCTCGTTAAAAACCTTGCCAGAAAATCCATCAGGGACAAAACTGGTTCAAGGGAAAAAGAGTGCAACACGTGCTTTCAGGCCTAAAAGATTGTATCGTTCTTTGATGGTTACCTGCAAGTGTTAGTCCAAAACATAAATAAATAAAAAGAAGTAAATGGGGTCGTACCTTAGCAGTAATATTGTTTCAAGTGGGTTATGTTCCAGTTGTTCGGTAGTCTCTCACCATTCATCTCTTCGAGCTTGTACAACCCTTTTCCGATGATCTCGATAATTTGATACGGACCTTCTCAATTCGGTCCCAGCTTTCCTTCGTTCGGGTTCTGAGTGTTTAATGTGACCTTCCTCAACACTATGTCCCCGACATTGAAGTGCCGAAGGTTGGCTCTTCGATTGTAATATCTCTCAATCCGTTGTTTTTGGGCGGCCATCCAGACAAGGGCCGCTTCACGCCTTTCATCTAACAGTTCTAGGCTCATATTAATGATCTTGTTGTTTGATTCTTCGGTTGCATATCGGAACCGGAGACTCGGTTCTCCGACTTTGACTGGTGTTAGAGCTTCGGCGTCGTAAACCAATGAGAACGGGGTGGCCCTGGTACTGGACTTCGAGGTCCTACGCTAAGCCCATAGGACTTCGGGCAAGATTTCTTTCCATTTTCCTTTGGCTACAGTCAATCTCTTTCTGAGCTTTTGCAGTATGGTTTTGTTCGTGGACTCTGCTTGCCCGTTCCCACTAGGGTGATATGGTGTTGACAGGATACTTTTGATCTTACGATCTTCGAGAAACTTGCTTACTTTTGCTGCCCATGAACTGCTTCCATTGTCACACATGATCTCGCAGGCATTCCGAACCGACATATTATGTGGTCCCAGATGAAATCAATGACTTTCTTCTCCCTAACTTTCTCAAACTCCTGCTCTTCCACCCATTTTTGAAAAAATAGTCAGTCATAAACAATATAAATTAAGCCTTACCGAGTGCCAATGAAAAGGGGCCGACGATGTCCATCCCCTATTTCATGAACAGCCAGGGCAACAGGACCGAATGTAACAGCTCCCCGGGCTGATGAATCATCTGAGCATGCCTTTGACATCCGTCGCATTTTCGTATGAACTCCTTCGCATCCTTTCCCATGTCGATCCAATAGTATCTGGCTCTGATTATTTTCTGAACTAACTATGCGGTGCCTGATGATTTCCGCAGGTGCCTTCATAGATTTCCTTTAGAACATACTCGGTGTCTTCGGATCCTAAACATATTGCGGGTGGCCCATCAAACGTTCTCCGGAACAATGTATCGCTTTCGGATAGGCTAAACTGGGCCGCCTTCGTATGTAGAGTCCTCGATTCCTTAGGGTCCGAAGGCAGTTTTTCGGTTTTCAGATATTCTATGTATTTGTTTCTCCAGTCCCAAGTCAGGCTTCTTGAGTTTATCTCGGTGACCTTCTTCCACTACCAATATCATGAGTTGTATAACCTCCCTCGAATTGAACTCATCGTCATCGACCGACAATCCCAAGTTAGCAAGGGCATCGGCCTCGCTATTTTGATCCTGAGGCACATGTTGTAGAGTCCACATTATGAACTAACGTAATGTTACCTGTAGTTTATCTAGGTATCTCCGCGTTCGTTCTTCTCTGACTTCGAACGCCCCATTAACTTGGTTCACCACAAGGAGGGAGTCGCACTTAGCTTCGATCACCTCTGCTCCTAATATTTTGGCAAGTTCGAGACCTACAATCATGGCCTCATACTCGGCCTCATTGTTAGTTAATTTTATAATCCTAATAGATTGTCTAACTACATTACCTGCGGGTGGTTTTAAGAAAATTCCAAGTATGGACCCCTTCGCGTTCGAGGCGCCGTCTGTAAAAGGGTCCAGATTCCAAAAGAAGCCCCCGAGTTCAACAACAACTCTCTTTCGACCTCGGGTATTAGGTCCAGTGTAAAGTCGGCCATAAAGTCTACCAAAATTTGAGATTTAATGGCAGTCTGAGGCTGATATTCGATGTCGTACCCACTAATCTCCACGACCCATTTGGCCAACCGTCCCGAGACCTTGGGTTTATGCATTACATTCCTTAATGTTTAAGTGGTTACGACACATATGGGGTGACATTGAAAGTACGATTTAGCTTCCTAGAGGCACTTAGCAAAGCGAGAGCCAGCTTTTCTAGGTGAGGGTACCTAGTTTCGGCCTTGCCAAGAGTCCTGCTAACATAGTAAATTGGAAATCGCGTGCCTTTCTCTTCCGCAGACCAGGACTCCAATTACCTCTATCTCCAATACTGCCAAGTATAGGTATAGTTGTTCATCTTTCTTCGGCGTGTGAAGCAGCGGTGAGATCGATAGATATCGCTTGAGCACCTCCAAGGCCCGTTGGCACTCCAGGGTCCATGAGAAGTAGTTCTTTTTCTTCAACAGTGAGAAGAAATGGTGGCTCTTGTCGGATGACCTCGAAATAAATCGTCTCAAGGCGGCTATGCGTCCGGTTAACCTTTGTACGGCCTTCACATTGTCCACAATATTGATATCTTCGATGGCCTTGATCTTATGGGGGTTGATCTCGATTTCCCAGTTGGATACTACGAATCCGAGAAATTTACCGGACCCGGCTCCGAATGCATATTTCTCCGGGTTTAGCTTTATATTGTATTTCTTCAATATGCTGAAGGTTTCTTGCAAATGTTTCAAATGGTCCTCTGCTCGCAGGGACTTAACCAACATATCTTCAATGTAAACCTCCATTGATTTTCCTATTTGTTCTTCGAACATCCCATTTACTAGGCGTTGGTTAGTGGCGACGGCGTTTTTATTCCAAATGGCATCACGTTATAGTAGTAGGCATCGTACTTGGTGATGAAGGAAGTCTTTTCCTGATCACCCGGGTCCATCCAAATTTGGTTGTACCCAGAATAAGCATCGAGTAAATTGAGGATCTCGTGTCCGGCCGTCGCATCGATCATGTGATCGATTTTAGGCAAAGGGTAAGAGTCCTTGGGACACGCTTTATTCAAATCTTTATAATCCACACACATCCTTAATTTGTTCCCCTTTTTGGGAACTGTTACTACGTTTGCTAACCAGTCCGGGTATTTAACCTCCCAAATGGACCCTATTTTAAGAAGTTTAGATACCTCATCCTTGATGAAAGCATGTTTGACCTCGGATTGGGGTCTCCTCTTATACTTGACAGGGTGGAACTTCGGGTAGCGGCTCAGCCTGTGAGTGGTCATTTCCGGCGGGATCCCTATCATATCAAGGTGGGACCAAGTGAAACAATCTTCATTAGCTATAAGAAATTAATGAATTTTTTCCTGAGCTCGGGATTCAACCTCATGCCCAGATATACCTTCGATCGGGCAAGTGTTGGATCAGTAAGACTTGCTCTAGTTCCTCGACCGTTTATTTGGTAGCGTCAGAATCATCGGGAGCTATGAAAGTCCTAGGAACCCCATAATTGTCGTCCTCACCTATCTCCTGCTTCTCTAGTTGGGACGGAGTCGGGGTCAGTAGTTGCTATTTGGTTTTTCCCTTTTTGATCAGACCCAGCTCCTTAGGTGCCGAAAGTGTTGATATCAGGACCACCTCGCCAACCGTGAACAACTCTTTGGCGGCCGGTTGTTCCTCGTAAATTGTTTTTATTCCTTCCGGCATAGGTAACTTCAACACCTGGTGCAAATTTGAGGGTACCGCCCTCATTTTGTGAAACCATGGTCTTCTGAACAGAGCATTGTACCTCATGTCTCCCACGATCGCATAGAACTTTGTTTCCGGAACGCTCCCAGCGGTGTTCACCAGTAACGTTATCTCCCCTTTAGTGGTCTCACAGGCCATGTTGAAACCTTTTAGGACTCGGACCCCAGGCACGATCTAATCCTGTAGGTCAAGTTTTTCCACAACCCTCAATTTGATGATGTTGGCCGAGCTACCTGGATCAATTAACACACGTTTAACTCGAGATTTATTTATGAGTACTGGTATTACCAGCGCATCGTTGTGGGGCTGCATGATCCCCTTAGCGTCTCCGTTATTGAAATATAAGGTTCCCTCCGAAACGTAATCCCGAATCCATTTTTCCCTTGTGATAGATACTTTGGTGCGCTTCAGCATCTGCCCCTAGGGAACATCAACCCTACCGATAATCATGTTAATGACGTGCTGAGTTTCCTCCTGTTCAACCTGTTTACCAGAATCTCTATTCCTAAAGTGGTTCTTGGCTCGATCATTCAAGAACTCTCGGAAATGCCCATTATTAAATAGTCGGGCTACTTACTCTGTTAATTATCGGCAATCTTCTGTCCTGTTACCGTGAGTGCCATGATATTTGCACATTAGGTTAGGATCCCTTTGGGCTGGATCAGATTGTAGAAGTCGACGCCATTTGGTGTCTTTGACACGTCCAATAGAAGATACGATGGCGGCGGCGTCGACATTAAAACTATACTCCAATAGCCTTGGCACTTCTTTTGGACCGATGGGCCTGTTGAAACTGTTTTTGCTCACGAGTCCTTAGTTGTTTTGACCTCGATCACTTCTACTTTCACTTTTCACGTGGTTTCGCCCAAATCCACTACCTCTTCGGTCTCCATTGTATGGCTGATACTGATCCATGTTCGACCTTGGTTCACGATCAATGTCTCTCCTGACTTTGTCAACTAATCCAACGGGATAAACGAACCCGAAAAGGGCCCCGAGTTGACCATCTTTGACCCTGATTTTTAATTTATACCGATTATGCATGTCAGCCAGTGACAGCCGGGTACTCCACCAGATTTTGCTTTAACTGTTGTGAAGCCAACGAGCTTCGAGCATTGAGTCCCTTGGGGAAGGCTTGAACTGCCCAATCTTCTACGACCGGAGGCAAGTCCATCTGTTCCATTTGAAACCGGGACACGAATTCCCTGAGCATCTCATTATCCCTCTGCTTCACTTTGAAAAGGTATGACTTCCTAGTCTCGACTTTGATAGCCCCAATGTGTGCTTTTACAAATGAATCTGCAAGCATAGAAAACGAGTCAATATAATTAGGATTTAGGTTGTGATACCATATCATAGCTTCCTTGGATAGAGTTTCCCCGAACATTTTCAGCAGGACAGACTCGATCTCGTCATCCTCCAAGTCATTCCCTTTGATGGCGCATGTGTAGGAGGTCACATGCTCATTTTGGTTGGTCATTCCATTGTACTTAGGAATCTCGGGCATGCGGAACCTTTTTGGGATCGGATTCGGCACTCAGAGGAAAAGGTTTTTGAACAAGCTTCTTGGAATCCAGGCCCTTCAATATCGGAAGTGCTCCTGAGATTTGGTCGACCCTGGAATTATAGATTTACACCTTTTTTTCATTGGCTTCGATTTTCTTCTCCCTCGATTACATCCGTTTTGTCAATTCCTCAAGCATTTTTATTATCTCGGGGTTAGTCCCTGATTCATTTTCATTCGGTCTCTCCGTGATCGATTCATTGTTGCGGGTGACTTCCAAGGATGTCTCGGGGTTAACCTTGCTCGGAGCTCGGCTTTGGTTCTGCAACTAGGCTATCGTTGCGTGTTGAGCCTGTATCATTTTGAAGATCACTCACAAGTTGATCCCATCATTTTCAATGATGTGCGTATTCTGGGCAATTGATCAAACTTCCCCACGTACGCTGTTCCCGGGGTCGGTGGGAAAATTTGTGTTGATGGCTAAATCCGAACTGGCGTCGATGGGGTCTGCAACCGGAACTCCGCCGAGATTGACTGGGGGCATCTTGTTACCGGGTGCTGCATTGTTGTTCTCGCCATGGTGGCTGGACTCGGCATCCGTGTTTAGAGGGGCAGACTGTGGGTTTGACATTTCGATTTTAACTTGGAATCAAAGACACTTCAAAGAACAAGTGTAAAATAGGGTGTGTTATGGAAATTTGTATCAAATTTCCGCTTTTATCCTTAGCCCCACTCCGAACTGTTTACCTTCAAAATCGGATAACAATTAAATTTGTAAGTGGTTTTAAGGGTACGCGGATTAACTTGATACAAAGCGATAAATTAAGTTGCTATTGAATAAATAAAGATAAAATAAATTCAAACCACACGAGTTGGATAGTTTCAGCTTTGATGGAATAATCACTCTTGAGCCGGGCTAACCACGACCGGTGGCCGATCAAAAAAGAACAAGAGCTTAAAGATAGAGAAAATAATAATGTACTTTTTTGAGTGCGTGTTACAATGTGTCAAATGGATTATTAGACCCCCTTTATATAGTAGGGGAGTCTTACTTTAGGTACAACTCTATAAAAGGTAAAACATCTCCTGAGCTAATTGTCGATTTCTTATCGATACGTGCCAAGATTCCCGCCGTAACATTCGGCTGATCATGGATATTTTTTGGCCTTCTGTTGGCTGTGCTAGATTGTCTGACAATGTTCTTCGAAGTCATTCGAGGTTAGGACCGATTTTGGGATCATGGCCTCGATATCCTCAAAGGTAAGCGTCATGCCCCCGGGTTCTAGCCCGGTGGGACTTTGGCTCGATTTTGGTCCCTTATTGCCATATGTCGAGCCTGGCTTATCTTGTTGGAGGCTAGGATGCACCATGAGCAAGACTTTACCCGTATCACTTATCAAATATTGCAAAAGCACTTCTCAAATAAATTAGTCAAACACAAACTGCTCATCTCCAAAAATTCTTTTTTTCAAAAAGCACATTTGAACAAAAATGCTTTTCAAAATAAGTAGTTTTTGACAGCTGACTTATTTTGACAGCTTGGCCGAACGGGTTCTATGTATCAATTTTTTCAAGTCATGCCTTTTTGTTTTTGTAGTTTATTTGGTGGGATTTAATCAATGTTATTTTATTTCCGTAAATTACATTCAACGGTTGCTTTTATAGGGTAAAAATCACTAATTAACTATACTAGAAAATGCTTCTTTTTTTATTATAGAAAAAAAAAAAGATTGAGAGACTCTTCTTGATTGAATGTTAAACGTTTTCTAATTTACTTCGATAATTAAAACTAGTTTTAATACCACAGCACATCGGTCCAAAGAGATCTTGGATATGATTTGATTTAGAAGGGAAAATGGAAAAGGAAAAAAGTTATGGGAAAAATTATCCATTTTTGTATAGAACATAGAGTAGAAGGATGAGAAAAGACATGGTTAAAATGTGCGTGTGGTGTATATATACACACAAACACACATTTCATATGCATATGGCAAAGGCTAAGGATTGAAGGTTGTCCTACGTAGGGCAAAGCACAGCCATGTGCCAAGGCATAAGGCGAGTGTCAAGCTTGAGGATTGGACTATGCGCGCGAGAGCAATGCTCAGTGCCAAGCGAAGGACTAACATATAAGTCAAATCCTGGGTATGCGCAATATCAAGACCCAGCTTATAAAATGAGCTACAGAAATAGTTGAAGACTTGGCATCAAACGTGTGTCGTATGAGAACTAAGCCTCTAAGCAAACTTCAACATAGGCACAGGATCGTGCTAAAATATCGGGGATAAAAAAAGGATGGCTTGTAATCAAGTGGGACTACAAGCGCCGCACAGCATATATATATATATATATGTTGCTGCATAATTTAGAAGAATAGTAAATTAAGTAGCTGTTATAGCATATGTCATGACCCAAATATCACATGTCGTGATGGCGCATATCACCCAAATATCACATCTTTGTGTATGTATACACACACACACACACACACACACATTATATATGCATATGGCAAAGGCTAAGGATTGAAGGTTGTCCTACGTCGGGCAAAGCACAGCCACGTGCCAAGGCATAAGGCGAGTGTCAAGCTTGAGGATTGGACTATGCGTGCGAGAGCAATGCTCAGTGCCAAGCGAAGGACTAACATATAAGTCAAATCCGGGGTATGCGCAATATCAAGACCCAGCTTATAAAATGCGCTACAGAAATAGTTGAAGCCTTGGCATCAAACATGTCGCGTAGGAGAACTAAGCCTCTAAGAAAACTTCGACATAGGCACATGATCATGCTAAAATAAACGGATGGCTTGTAGTCAGGTGGGACTACAAGCACTGCACAACCTGTATATATATATATATATCGTGATGGCGCATATCACAATACTAGACAAGCCGACAATCACAATAAACCACGCATCTTTAAATTTGAAAACATAATAAGATAAGCTTAAGAGTAAAATCTCATAAATTACAAATAAGAAAATACAGTGACTCAATAAAGAATCCCCCAAAATTCGGGTGTCATTAAAAACATGAGCATCTAAATGACAACATAGTCAGACTGCTAAAATCACTGTCTAGAAAGATAGAACAGTACAAGTAAACGAAAAGAAGGAGAGTCAAGGTCTGCGGATGCCAAGGCAGCTACCTCGATAGTCACCAACAGATAAAGCTCCAAAAGCTAGCAGCCAACGTACCTGGAAGTACCTAGATCTTCATACGAAGTGCAGAGTGTAGTATGAATACAACCGACCAATATACTCTCTAAGTAACAAGACTAACCTTGGGCTGAAAGCTGTGACGAGCTCAAAAGGTACAGTCCAAATAAAGAATTAGCCCAAATGCCCTTCTTCGCGATTGCAGGAAATGCTTCGCGATCGTGAAGCACAAATACTCAAGTTGCCAAACATTACTCTCCGTGAACGCGAATAACCCAACGCAAATGCGACTCACAGACACCCAGACCTACGCGATCGCGAACCTCTTCACGTGATCGCAAAGAACAATTCGCGTGAACCCAGTCTCCTCTTTTCCTTCTTCGCAGACGCGACCCCTTTCACCCTTTCGCGATGCACTAAAAGTCCAAAGCTCCTCGATTGCAGACCATTGCTCGCAATCGCATAGACCAACTCCACCAGCTACCCAAATAAGCCTTCGCGATCGTGAACCTTCCCACGAGATCGCATATAAGGAAACTTGACATGCAATATCAGCAGTCTTCTAAGTCCAAATTACAATCTGCTAACCATTTGAAATCTACCGAAGGCCCCCGGGACCTCAACAAAACATATTAACAAGCCCTAAAACATCATACGAACTTGCTTAAAGTGTCAAATGACATCATACAACACTAAAACCACGAATCACGCATCCATTCAAGCCTAATGAACTTATGAACTCGTAACTTTCAAAACTTATGCTGAAACATACCAAACCAACACCGATTAACCTTAAATTATGCACACAAGTCAATAATGACACAACGGACCTATTCAAACTTTTGATACCAAAATTCTAGCCCGGTAACCACAAAGTCAACTCTTATTCAAACATCTCAACTCTCCAAACTTCTAATTTTCCAACGTTCGCCATTTCAAGCAAAACTCACCTATGGGCCTCCAAATCAATATCCAGACACACTCCAAAGTCTAAAATCACTATACAGAGCTATCGAAACCATCAAAACTTCGTTCCGGAGCCATTTACACATAAGTCAACATAAGGTCAACTCTTTCAACTTAGGCTTCTAACCTTGGGACTAAGTGTCCCAACTCATTCCAAAATATCCCCGGAACTAAACCAACCACCCTGGCAAGTCACATAACAACAATTGAGCATAGAATAAGTAGTAAATAGGGGAACAGGGCTTCGATACTCAAAACGACCATCTGGGTCGTTACGTCCTCCCCCTCTTAAACGAACGTTCATCCTCGAATGGGTCTAGAATCATACCTGGAGTCTCAAATAGGCGTGGATATCTGCTCCGCATCTCCCACTCAGTCTCCCAAGTAGCCTCCTCGATTGGCTGGCCTCTCCACTGCACCTTCACTGAAGCTATATTCTTTGGCCTCAACTTTCGGACCTCCCGATCCAAAATGGCCACCGGCTCCATATCATAAGTCAAATCACCATCAAACTGAACTGTGCTGAAGTCCAAAACATGAGGCGGGTCACCGACATACTTTCAGAGCATGAAAACATGAAACACTAGATGAACACTCGATAGACTACGCGGCAATGCAAGTTTGTAAGCCACCTCTCCAATCTTCTCAAGCACCTCAAACGGCCTAATATACCGAGGGCTCAACTTGTCCTTCTTCTGGAACCTCATAACACCCTTCATGGGTGAAACTCTGAGCATTACTTTCTCTCCCACCATGTAGGCAACATCACGAACCTTCCAATCGCCGTAGCTCTTCTGTCTAGACTGTGCCGTGCAAAGCTGATCCTAAATCAACTTAACCTTGTTCAAAGCATCCTGAACCAAGTCAGTACCCAATAGGCTAGCCTCATCTAGCTCAAACCAACCCACCAGAGACCGACAGTGTCACCCATATAAAGCCTCATACAGATCCATCTGAATGCTTGATTGGTAGCTGTTGTTGTAGGCAAACTCTGTAAGCGGCAGAAACTGATCCTAACAACCCCTAAAATCCATGACACAAGTGCGTAGCATATTATCCTCCAATACCTAAATAGTGCACTCGGACTGTCCGTGTGTCAGAGGGTGGAATGTTGTACTCAACTCAACCGGTGTGCCTAACTCTCACTGCACTGCTCTCAAAAACTGTGATGCAAACTGCATGCCCCAATCTAAAATGATGGACACCGGGACACTGTGAGGGCGAACAATATCGCCGATGTAGATTACAGCCAACCGCTCCGAAGAATAAGTAGTCTCAACAGGAATAAATGCGCGGACTTGGTTAACCGTTCCACAATCACCCAAATAGCTTCAAACTTCCTCGACGTCCATGGAGCCTAACTACAGAATCCATAGTGATATGCTCCAATTTCCACTGCAAAATCTCAAGCCTCTGAAGCAATCCACCTGATCTCTGAATGAATGGAATATCGCGAACTGTGGTCCTCCTAAGAAATCAACTCACGTAGCCCATCCACATTGGGCATACGAATCCGACCCTACATCCGCAACACCCCATCATCCCCCTTAGTAACCTCCTTGGCATCACCGTACTGAATTGTGTCCTTGAGGACAAGCAAATGGGGGTCATCATACTGACGCTCTTTGATGCGATTATATAAGGAAGACTGAGAAACCACAAAAGCTAGAACACGATTGGGCTCCTAAAAATCTAACCTCACGAACTGATTGGCCAAGGCTTGAACATCTGATGCAAGCGGTCTCATACCAACAAGAATAAATTCAAGGCTATCCATACTCACCGCCTTTCTACACAAGCCATCGGCCACCATATTGGCTTTCCCGGGATGATACAAAATGATAATATCATAGTCCTTTAGCTGCTCCAAACATCTCCGCTGCCTCAAATTTAGATACTTTTGTTTGAACAAGTGCTGGAGACTCCGATGATCCGTAAATACCTCACAAAGGCACATAGTAGAGATAATGCCTCCTAATTTTCAATGCATGAATGATGGCTGCCAACTCCAATTCATGAACATGATAGTTCTTCTCATGAGGCTATAACAGGCACGAAGCAAAGGGAATCACTCTACCCTCCTGCATCAAGACACACCCAATACCAATCCGAGAAGCATCACAATACACTATGTACGAACCCGATGCTGAAGGCGAAACTAGAACTGGAGCAGTTGTCAAGGCAGTCTTGAGCTTCTGAAAGCTCGCTTGACACTCATCGACCACCTAAATGGAGCACCATTCTGGGTCAACCTGGCCAAAGGCGTTGCAATGGACGAGAAACCCTCCACGAAGCGATGATAACATCCGGCCAAGCCTAGAAAAATCTGAATCTCAGTAGTTGAAGACGGTTCGGGCCAACTCTAAACCACCTCTATCTTCTTTGGATCCACCTTAATCCCCTCACTGGAAAACATGTTCCCTAAGAACGCCACCGAAGTGAGCCAAAATTCACACTTGGAGAACTTGGCATAAAGCTTCTCCTACCTCAATCTCTACAGTACAATCCTCAAATATTGTGCATGCTCCTCCTAGCCATGTGAATACACAAGGATATCATCAATAAAGACTATGAAAAACCAACCAAGATATTGCTGGAATATATTGATCATTAGATGCATGAATGTTGTTGGGGCAATGGTCAGTTCAAAAGACATCACAAGGAACTCACAGTGACCATAGCGGATCCTGAATGTCGTCTTCAGAATATCCTAGTCCCAAACCTTCAACTAGTGATACCCAGACCTTAAATCGATCTTAGAGAACACCCTCGCTCCTTGAAGCTGGTCAAATAAATCATCAATGCTCGACAAAGGATACTTGTTCTTGATTATAACTTTGTTCAACCGCCTATAGTCGATGCACATCTGCATAGTACTATCCTTCTTCTCCACAAACATAATCGGTGAACCCTAAGGTGACACCCTAAGCCTAATAAATCCCTTATCAAGAAGCTCCTAAAGCTGCTCTTTAAATTCCTTCAACTCTGCTGGTGCCATACGATACAGAGTAATACAAATGGACTGAGTGACCCCACCAAGTCAATACCAAAATCAATATCCCTGTCGGGTGGCATGCCCGGCAGGTCTGCAAGAAACACACCTGAAAAGTCTCGCACTACCAGAACAAAATCAATAATAGGAGTATCAGCACCATCATCCCTCACAAAAGCCAAATATGACAAACAACCCTTCCCAACAATCTGTTGGGCATTCAAATAGGAAATTACCCTGCTGAAACTAAGGACTCACGGGCCATATGACAATAAAGAGTAAAATAAGATGTACATAGGAATGAATAGAACCAGGATCAAATAATGTGGAAGCATCTCTTTGGAATAATGAAACAATACCTATGATCACTGCATCTAAAGCAACAGCCTCTGGCCTAGCAGGAATAGAATAGAATCGAGCCTGACTGTCACCTGTTCTCCCTCCCCCTCTAGGGCGACCTCTAGCTACCTAAGCCTCACCCTGAACTGACTGAGCGGGTGATGAAGTAACTGGTGCGAAAGTCACCGCCTGACCCCTCTACAGAACTGGACCTCTAAAGCGATGGGGACCCTATCTCCACACATGCCCAAACTCCCCGCACTCGAAGAAACTGCTCGCTGGTGGTGGGGAGTGAATCGGACCCCGAGCACTAGAATAACTGCTAGAAAGACGTGGCACAGGTGAACCCTGAATTGATGGGGCAAGAGATGAGCTCTAAGTTGCGAGAGAACTAAGAGATGACTGACCCGAACGAGCACTGCTAGACCATGGCTAGCTGATGCGCCACGATGAACCGAACGAGCCATCTGAGTGGTCCTATAAGGACGAACCCTGCTGTGGCAGGACTACCCCCCAAAAGCAACACCATTGAAACCACCCGAACCACCGGAAATCTTGGCCTCCCTCTACTCACGCTCCTGACTATGGACCAGCTCTAGTTACTGAACAATATCAACCACCTCGTCGAGCCTAGCACCCAATGCATTCTGCCGAGTCATAACAAAATGCAATCCATCGCTAAGGCCCCCAATGAACCTTCCTAATCCTCTCTTTCTCTCTCTGTGGGAACCAACTAGATCGCGTGACGAGCCAACTCTGAAAATATCATCTTGTACTAGGTCATAGACTTACCCTCCTGGCATAGCTGCTCAAACTGCCTATGCAACTCTTCCATATGGGTTGGTATCACAAACTTCTCCAGGAAGAGAATAGAGAGTTCATGCCATGAAAGTGGTGCAGCATCAGTTAGCCTGCTCCGCTCATAGTCCTCCCACCATCTAAAGGCTGCCCCCCTCATTTGAAAAGTAATATGAGACCCCATTAGTCTCCAAAATACCCGTCGTGCGAAGAATCCGATGGCACCTATCCAAGAAGTCTTAAGCATCCTCTGACTCAGCCCCACTGAATGTTGGATGTTTGAGCCTCCCAAACCTCTCTAGTTTCTTCTGCTACTCATCACTCATAATGGGACCCACCTGGGCCTAAGCAATTGCAGCTGGCTAGGCTGGTAATACCCCGGTGGCTGAAGACCCTGCATCACCTGCTCGGGAGTACGAGCGGTGGGAGTTTGAGCACCTTCCTCGGCCTGAGAAGTGGCTGGTGCGGCCGAAATGAAAACCACCTAAGGAAGGCTAGTGCAAACAGTCAATATCTGGGCCAAAGCCTCCTGAAAGCCTTGAATCCCAGTGGGCACAGCTGGTGCTTGAGCTGGTCACACCGACTCAACCACATCTGGAATCTGCTCTTGAGCTGGAGCAACTAAGTCTACAGGTGATGCTCCAGTTACTGTACAAGCTGCACCCCGGCCTCTACCGCGACCCTGGCCTCTCGTGGCCCTAACTGGTGGTACTGGTGGCCATTCGCCCGGTCCGGCAGCACGTGTTCTCACCATATGTGAGAGAATAGAATAATAGAAGTTTAGTTTCTAGAATCAAATAAATTCGCACGACAAAAATACGAGAAAGTAAAGTTTTCCTAATGACGATCCGCAAGACTCTACTAAACCTGCTCATGACTCGTGAGACCTATGTAACCTAGGCTCAAATATAAACTTGTCACGATCCAAATCTCACATGTCGTAATGGCGCCTATCACAATACTAGGCAAGCCGACAATCACAATAAACCATGCATCTTTAAATTTGAAAACATAATAAAATAAGCTTAAGAGTAAAATCTCATAAATTACGGATGAGAAAATACAACGATTCAATACAGAATCCCCCAAAATTCGGGTGTCACTAAAAACATGAGCATCTAAATGACAACATAGTCGGACTGCAAAAATCACTGTCTAGAAAGATAGAAAAGTGCAAGTAAATGAAAAGAAGGAGAGTCAAGGTCTGCGGATGCCAAGGCAGCTACCTGGACAGTCACCAATAGATAAAGCTTCAAAAGCTAGCAGCCAACGTACCTCGAAGTACCTGGATCTGCATACAAAGTGCAGAGTGTAATATGAGTACAACTTACCCAATATACTCAATAAGTAACAAGACTAACCTTGGGCTGAAAGCAGTGACGAGCTCAACAGGTACAACCCAAATAAAGAATTAGTTGTACCGAAATGTAGACATGCTTTCAAGTTTATCAGTTTAAGCTCAAAACAGAGAAAATATGCAGAGTGTGACAGAAATGAGAAATGATACATCTCTATATCTACATGTCAATTATGCATGTCAACTGTAATGCAACGCAGTAATAAAATCATCTGCATACTCTCGGAGTATCAATCTCAGGCCTCCCAGTCACTCAATCTTCACGGTCACTCAATCCTCACAGTCACTCAGTCCTCATGGTCACTCAATACTCCCAGTCACTCGGCACTCGTACTCGCACTCAGTAGGTACCTGCGCTCACTGATGGTAAGCCAGAGTCCAGAGGGGCGAATCCTGCCCAAGCACTAAAATAAGCCAATCATGGCATGAATCAATAAAGCTTGCTGCGGCGTGCAACCCTATCCCATAAGTATCCTCACCATCTAGACCTCGGCCTCACTCAGTCATCAATCTCTTCAGTCTCTCGGGCTCACAAATATCATGACAATCACCCCAAATATTATGATATGATGTATATTTATATGGCAACAGAGACTGAGATATGATATGCTAATGATAGATATGACTGAGTACATAATTTCAAATTAAGCAAGTAATTCAACAACAACACGACCTTTGTGGTCCCAACAGTACCAGCATACAGCCTAAGCATAATTTCTAACATGAATCATAGCTTAATTTCTCTAATGCATGGAGAATATATGAATAATGACAAGATTATTTGACTACACACTTCCACGGTATCGACCGAGTCATAGTTCTTACGGTTACGCCCACACGCCCATCACCTAGCATGTGCATCACCTCAACACCAACCACATAACATGTAATTCAGTGATTCATACCCTCAGAACCAGGTTTAGAAGTGTTACTTACCTCGAACCGTGCAAATCTCTACTCCAACAAGCCCTTGCCTCGCGAATCAGCCTCCAAATGACTCGAATCTAGCCATAAACAACTCGATAAAACAACACAAGCTATAGGAATCAATTCTACGTGATAAAGCTAAGTTCTTAAGCAAAGGTCAAAAAGTCAACACCGGGCCCACGTCTTTGAGTCCGACAAAATTAACAAAATCCGAAAACCCATTCAACCACGAGTCCAACCATACCAAAATTACTTAATTTCAATCATAACTCGACCATCAAATCCTAAAATTAAAGCCTATGTAGTTTCTATAATTTTTTCTAATTTTTCCAACCCAAAACCCTAATTAACTAATAAAAACAATGATATAGTCATGCATATTAACCAAATCCGAGTTAGAATCACTTACTCTAATCACTTCCTTGAAAATCCCACCAATAATTACCTCAATCCGAGCTCCTGAAATTCAAATTATGAAATATAAATCTAACCCTCGTTTTTTCATATTTAAGAGTCTGCCCAAATGCCCTTCTTCGCGATTGCGGGAAATGCTTCGCGATCGTGAAGCACCAATACTCACGCTGCCAAACATTACTCTCCGTGAACGCGAATAACCCAACGCAAATGCGACTCCCAGACAACCAGACCTAAGCGATCGCGAACCCCTTCACGCGATCGCGAAGAACAATTCGCGTGAACCCAGTCTCCTTCTTTCCTTCATCGCGGACGCGACCCGTTTCACCCGTTCGCGATGCACTGAAAGTCCAATGCTCCTCGATTGCAGACCATTGCTCGCAATTGCATAGACCAACTCCACCGGCTGCCCAAATAAGCCTTCGCGATTGCAAACCTTCCCACGAGATCGCATATAAGGAAACTTGACATGTAATATCAGTAGTCTTCTAAGTCCAAATTGCAATCTGCTAACCATCTGAAATCTACCGGAGGCCCCCCGGGACCTCAATAAAACATATTAACAAGCCCTAAAACATCATACGAACTGAACTCCCTTGGTCAACCGTTCCATAATCACCCAAATAGCTTCAAACTTCATCGACGTCCATGGAGCCTAACTACAGAATCCATAGTGATATGCTCCAATTTCCACTGCAAAATCTCAAGCCTCTGAAGCAATCCACCCGGTCTCTGAATGAATGGAATATCGCGAACTGTGGTCCTCCTAAAAAATCAACTCACGTAGCCAATCCACATTGGGCATACAAATCCGACCCTGCATCCGCAACACCCCATCATCCCCAATAGTAACCTCCTTGGCATCACCGTACTGAATTGTGTCCTTGAGTACAAGCGAATGAGGGTCATCATACTGACGCTCTCTGATGCGATTATATAAGGAAGACCGAGAAACCACACAAGCTAGAACACGACTGGGCTCCTAAACATCTAACCTCATGAACTGATTGGCCAAGGCTTGAACATCTGATGTAGGCGATCTCTTACCAGCAAGAATAAATGCAAGGCTATCCATACTCACCGCCTTTCTACACAAGCCATCGGCCACCATATTGGCTTTCCCGGGATGATACAAAATGATAATATCATAGTCCTTTAGCTGCTCCAAACATCTCCGCTGCCTCAAATTTAGATCCTTTTGTTTGAACGAGTGTTGGAGACTCCAATGATCCGTAAATACCTCACAAAGACACATTGTAGAGATAATGCCTCCTAATTTTCAATGCATGAACGATGGCTGCCAACTCCAATTCATGAACATGATAGTTCTTCTCATGAGGCTATAACTGGCACGAAACAAAGGCAATCACTCTACCCTCTAGCATCAAGACACACCCAAAACCAATCCGATAAGCATCACAATACACTGTATAGGAACCCGACGCTGAAGGCAAAACTAGAAGTGGATCTGTGGTCAAGGCAGTCTTGAGCTTCTGAAAGCTCGCTTGACACTCATCGACCACCTGAATGGAGCACCCTTCTGGGTCAACCTGGCTAAAGGCGTTGCAATGGACGAGAAACCCTCCATGAGGCGATGATAATATCCGGCCAAGCCTAGAAAACTCCGAATCTCAGCAGCTGAAGACAGTCCGGGCCAACTCTGAACCGCCTCTATCTTCTTTGGATCCACCTTAATCCCTTCACAGGACACCATGTTCCCTAAGAACGCAATCGAACTGAGCCAAAATTTACACTTGGAGAACTTGGCATAAAGCTTATCCTCCCACAACCTCTGTAGTACAATCTTGAAATATTGTCCATGCTCCTCCCAGCTAGGTGAATACACCAGGATATCATCAATAAAGACTATGACAAATGAACCAAGATATTGCTGGAATATATTGTTCATCAGATGCATGAATGTTGCTGGGGCAATGGTCAGTTCAAAAGACATCACAAGGAACTCACAGTGACCATAGCGGATCCTGAATGTCGTCTTCAGAATATCCTAGTCCCGAATCTTCAACTAGTGACACCCAGACCTTAAATCGATCGTAGAGAACACCCTCGCTCCCTGAAGCTGGTCAAATAAATCATCAATGCACGACAAAGGATACTTGTTCTTGATTATAACTTTGTTCAACCGCCGATAGTCGATGCACATCTGCATAGTACTATCCTTCTTCTTCACGAACAGAATCGGTGCACCCTAAGGCGACACCCTAAGCCTAATAAATCCCTTATCAAGAAGCTCCTAAAGCTGCTCTTTCAATTCCTTCAAATCTGCTGGTGCGATACGATACGGAGGAATACAAATGGACTGAGTGCCCCCACCAAGTCAATACCAAAATCAATATCCCTGTCGGGTGGCATGCCCGGTAGGTCTGCAAGAAACACATCCGAAAAGTCTTGCACTATCGGAACAGAATCAATAGTAGGAGTATCAGCACCAGCATCCCTCACAAAAGCAAAATATGACAAATACCCTTTCCCAACCATCCGTTGGGCATTCAGATAGGAAATTACCCTGCTGAAACTAAGGACTCACGGGCCATATAAAAATAAAGAGTAAAATAAGATGTACAAAGGAATAAGTAGAACCAGGGTCAAATAATGTGGAAGCATCTCTTTGGAATAATGAAACAATATCTATGATCACTGCATATAAAGCAACAGCCTCTGGCCTAGCAGGAATAGCATAAAATCGAACCTGACTGCCACCTGTTCGGCCTCCCCCTCTAGGGCGACCTCTAGCTGCCTATGCCTCACCCTGAACTGACTGAGCGGGTGATGAAGTAACTAGTGCAAAAGTCACCTCCTGACCCCTCTACAGAACTGGACCTCTAAAGCGATGGGGACCCTATCTCCACACATGCCCAAACTCCCCGCACTCAAAGAAACTCCCCGCTGGTGGTGGGGACCGAATCGGACCCCGAGTACCAGAATAACTGCTAGAAGGACGTGGCACAGATGAACCCTGAACTGATGGAGCATGAGATGAGCTCTGAGCTACGAGAGCACTAAGAGATGACTGACCCGGACAAGCACTGTAAGACCATGGCTAGCTGATGCGCCATGAATGAGCCATCTGAGTGGTCCTATAAGGACGACCCCTGCTGTGGTAGGACTGTCCCCCCAGAAGGAACACCATTGAAACCACCCGAACCACCAGACATCTTGGCCTCCCTCTCCTCCCGCTCCTGACTATGGACCAGCTCTAGCTGCCGAGCAATATCAACCACCTCATCGAACCTAGCACCCGATGCATTCTCCCGAGTCATAACAAAACGCAATCCATAGCTAAGGCCATCAATGAACCTTCCTAATCCTCTCTTTCTCTCTCTGTCGGAACCAACCAGATCGCGTGACGAGCCAACTCTAAAAATCTCATCTCGTACTAGGTCACGAACATACCCTCCTGGCGTAGCTGCTCAAACTGCCTATGCAACTCTTCCCTATGGGTTGGTATCACAAACTTCTCCAAGAAGAGAATAGAGAATTCATGCCATGAAAGTGGTGCAGCATCAGTTAGCCTGCTCCGCTCATAGTCCTCCCACCATCTAAAGGCTGCCCCCCTCATTTGAAAAGTAATATGAGACCCCATTAGTCTCCAAAATACCCGTCGTGCGAAGAATCCGATGGCACCTATCCAAGAAGTCTTAAGCATCCTCTGACTCAGCCCCACTGAATGTTGGATGTTTGAGCCTCCCAAATCTCTCTAGTTTCTTCTGCTACTCATCATTCATAATGGGACCCACCTTGGCCTGAGCAATTGCAGCCGGCTAGGCTGGTAATACCCCGGTGGCTGAAGTCCCTACATCACCTGCTCTGGAGTACGAGCGGCGGGAGACTGAGCACCTCCCTCGGCCTGAGAAGTGGCTGGCGCGGCCGGAACTAAAACCACCTAAGGAAGTCTAGTAAAAACAGTCAATATCTGGGCCAAAGCCTCCTGAAAGCCTTGAATCCCAATTGGCATAGCTGGTGCTTGAGCTGGTCATACCGACTCAACCACATCTAGAATTTGCTCCTGAGCTGGAGCAATTAGTGGGTCTACAAGTGATGCTCTAGCTGTTGTACAAGCTGCACCTCGGCCTCTACCGCGACCCTGGCCTCTCGGGGCCCTAATTAGTGGTACTGGTGGCCATCCGTCTGGTCCGGCAGCACGTGTTCTCACCATCTGTGAGAGAATAGAATGCCAGATGTTTAGTTTCTGGAATCCAATAAATTCGCACGACAAAAATACAAGAAAGTAAATTTTTCCTAATGGTTCGGTATCCTTTCGAAGATAAGTACAGAAATCTCCATACCAATCCGCAAGACTCTACTAAACCTGCTTATGACTCGTGAGACCTATGTAACCTAGGCTCAGATACAAACTTGTCACGATCCAAATCTCACATGTCGTGATGGTGCCTATCACAATACTAGGCAAGCCAACAATCACAATAAACCACGCATCTATAAATTTGAAAACAAAATAAAATAAGCTTAAGAGTAAAATCTCATAAATTACGGATGAGAAAATACAATGACTCTATACAGAATCCCCCAAAATTCGGGTGTCACTAAAAACATGAGCATCTAAATGACAACATAGTCGGACTGCTAAAGGTATACCACAGCCCTTAGAGTATCAATTCACTCAATCCTCCCAGTCATGCAGTCCTCAAGGTCACTCAATCCTCACAGTCACTTAGTCCTCATAGTCACTCGATCCTCCCAGTCGCTCAGCACTCGCACTCACATTCAATGGGTGCCTATGCTCATTGATGGTAAGTCAGAGTCCGGAGGGGCAGATCCTTCCCAAGCACTAAATAAGCCAATCATGGCACGAATCAATAAAGCCTGCTAGGGCATGCAACCCGATCCCATATATATTATCACCATCAGGCCCTCCGCCTCACTCAGTCATCAATCAGTCCAGTCGTTCTAGCTCACGAATAACATGAAAATCAACCCAAACAATGATGATATTATGTATCAGTATATGGCAACAGAGACTAAGATATAATAAGAAAATGATAGATATGACCGAGTACATAATTTCAAATTAAGCAAGTAATTCAATAGCAACACGACCTCTATGGTCCCAACAGTACCAGCATATAGCCTAAGCATGATTTCTAACATGAATATTAGCTCAATTTCTCTCACACATGGAGAATATATGGATAATGATAAGATTATTTGACTACATAGTTCCACGGTATCGACTGAGTCACAGTTCCTATGGTGCATGCCCACACGCCCTGTCACGACCCAAGCCGGAGGGCCGCGACTGGCACCGGACCCTACTCAACGGGCACCGGCGTACCCTTCATCTAACTTTCCTTATTATCTATAAGGCTTGTCATATGCATATAATCTCGAACAATAGTAATAGTGAACCGAGACGTCATGCCATGATACGAACATACTTATATACATAATATGGCCCATAAGGCTGCAATGCAAAACCATAAAATAAAATATATACGTTTGCCAACAAGGAAATTCAACTATACATAAGCCAACCCATTACTTGTCTATGCATAAATTGACATTTGTCTATGAGCCTCTACAAAAACGTACATAATGCAACCTATGTCGGAACAGGGCCCCGACGTGCCCATAATGCCTACAACAAAGTGCATACCAAGACTGTGGCAAGTCCGAAGGATGGATCTCGCCAATATCCGCTGAACTGGAAAACCTACTGTAGTGGGGGAGCCTCGTCTATCTGTCAGTCCGGACCTGCAGCACGACATGCAGCGTCCACAAATAAAGGACGTCAGTACGGATAATGTACTGAGTATGTAAGACAGGAAACATAATGTAAGAACAATAATAAGCATCAGGGTAAGAGACATACAACCTGTACCATCTGAATGCCTCTGAGGGCGACTAACCATGTCATGCTTGACATGCATATGCATATACATATATTTATATCCTTTTTAAAATCATCATATACATATATACGCCTCTGTGGGCCATCATCATCTCATACATATGCCTCTGTGGGCCTCCTCATCATCATACCCAACTGATCAGTGGTTGCACAATAGGTGCCATACCCGGCCGACTATAGCGCGGCTCGGTAGAGTAACATAGCTGTCGACTATAGCGCGACTAAGTAGAGTAAAACATATACATATGTATAGTTGCACAATAGGTGCCATACCCGGCCGACTATAGCGCGGCTCGGTAGAGTAAAATAGATAATGCATGCTGGACTTATAAGAGTCATACTACCATGGTGAAATAAGAACATGTCAATCCTCCCATAAGAGGGGAAACAATATACGTACTGCTACCTTCTAAGAGTAGAGTATCTTTGGGGGTTCGTTCATTGCATTGTGTACAGTCAGAGTCGTGCAAAAGAAGGGAAAAGGATAGTCTCACATACCTTGCAATACTTTGCAATCTCAAGCTATGAAACTTCCACGACTTCTTAGTCTACAATAAGAGAAAGGACACTAGCGTTATCGTTCAGGCGTTGCAACTATTATGTATCGACTGTAACCTATTTTGCAATAAAACGGACAGCACCTCCCCTATATATATGACTTCACACAAGTCAAAACAGCCACCAAACAGCCAAACAACATACATCAATAAGAATCATATTGAACCTCCCAAAACGGTCCACACACGAACCAATCACTTCATACGTACAATGGCCACTATAGTCGTGTCAAACGATCCGGAAATCGTTATGAACAACTATCAGGCCACAACCCTAAACATATATGGTGTTTCTCCACACCCTTCCTCCTCCAAAAATCCACAAATAAGTAGTGAAACACGCAGCTTTACAGCAACACAAAACAGTCCACAAAACAGTCCATAAAACAGTCCGCTACAAGTAAATAACTCGAACTCACGGCTTCCGATCACCGTCCCGTGAGTTCTTACATGTATAGAACGACTTACCAAGACTTAACAGTAGAAAAAATGTATTAAATAGAGCAGTAAACTCACCTTTGTTGTTAGATAACTCAGCCCTTGCTTTGGTTCTTCAAACTCTAGGGTTTACCTTCAACTAGAACTTGAAAGAGGGGAAAATCGATTAGGGTTTGTGTGGTGTTATTTTGGGGAGGGGTTGCAGGGGTTCTTTTCGTTTTTGAAGCTGTGAAATAATAGGGAATTATCAGGCTTTAGAAGCTTTTAAAAGCCCTCTCTTAACCGACTTGGGGCTTTTAACTTTTAGCCCTTAATTTTGGCAAGTAGGTGATGCACCTACTTGTCACCTACCAGCCTGCGCAGTTCTACGGAAATGCAATTATCTCAATACTCTAAGATCGTATTGACAAACGGTTTGAAGCATTGGAAAC
>MCJB01000435.1:0-18864 GCA_002018475.1 Nicotiana obtusifolia | reverse complement strand
TTATAATTCATTAATATATGATTGTTTCTTCAATTCTGTGTTTAATTGCTTAATTGTCTGGCCAGCAGTTAGGTTCTATCTACTATCTATGCTATGCTTGGGAAAGCCGTGTTTAGATTAGAGAAGGGTTGAAGAGAGCATGATCTTAACCCTTAAGGGGAGCGGATTCGTGGTTAGGATAGGAATATACCTAATCACCGTGCTTAATCAAATATCGTGATCTTATTACGTTCTTAATAGGTTAATTTCATAGGAATATAGGCGTTAATCTATTGAGAATAGATGAGTAGTACTTCGGGAGAAGGCTGTGAGAACGTTTATCGATTAATTAGCAACCATGAGTGAATTATATGAAAGAGAGAGTTAAATTGAACATAGTAAGATTGGTAAATTAATCACAACCCTGGAATACTTGTCTCTATTGAATAAATAGCAATCAATTAGTTATTTGATAATTTAGTTATAACTTAGAAGTTTAGTTTAGCATAATCAACTATTGAACTTGAATTTTGCTTGATTGAATAACAATATTAGTGTGTTAGTAAGTAGTTAATATAAGTCCCTGTGGGTATGATATCTGGACTCAAAATCCTATATTACTTGTCGGCCACGTATACTTGCGTGTGCGTTAGGGAGCAACAAGTTTTTGGTGCCATTGCCGGGGACTTAAAAATTAGCTACTTTACCGACTTAAGCTTTTATTAGTTATTTGTTCGAGTTTTACTTATCGGTTTACCTTGTTTGTGTTGACACATGCTCTTCTCTTGAATGCGGAGGAGTAGAAGCACAAACAATCTTCTTCCTTTTGATCCTGAAATTGAACGGACACTTCACAGAGTGAGGAGGGAGGTCGAAGCTAGAACTAGAATAGAGAGAGAGTTGGACATTGTAGTTCAACCACAACCAATAGAGATGGCAAGTAATGCAGAGCGTGCGATGATAGAAGCTGCAAGGCCTAATCTTGCTAATATGACTCAGGCTATTGTGAAACCTGAGATCACTGGGCATTTTGAACTCAAACAGTACATGGTACAGCCGATTCAGTCCACAGGGCAATATGTGGGTCTATCTCATGAAGATCCGCAGAGGCATATTCAAAATTTCTTGGAAATTACGGATACCTACAATTATCCGAACGTTTCCAAGGATTATGTCAGGCTGACACAGTTCCCCTTTTCACTGTTGGGGGAAGCAAAAGAATGGTTGCAGAAAGAGCCCGCAAACTCAATCCACACTTGGGACGATCTATCAAGGAAATTCTTAATCAAAATTTTCCCCACCAAGAAGACAAAGTCATTGAGGAGTGAAATTCTTGGGTTCGAACAACGGGATGGAGAGACACTTCGTCAAGCCTGGGAAAGATACAAGAAGCTGCTCAGAGATTGCCCGCATCATTGTCAGACTGATGAGGTATTGGGACATACTTTTGTTGATGGGTTAGATGAGGCCTCAAAGATGAATCTTGACTCAGCTTGTGGAGGCAGTTGCATGGCAACACCATATAGCGAAATCCAACTCTTGCTGAATAACTTCACTGCTAATAATCATAACTGGCAAGGAGATGGCGATTCACGCAAGGCAATTAAACAGAAGGTAGCTAGGTTGATTGAGCTTGATGACTTCTTGGCCATGAGAGCTGAGATGGCAAAACTGGCAAACTAGATGAACAGAATAACAATGCAACAGGTACAACAGAGGCAACCGGTACAACAGATGTCTCTTTGCTGCGAACTATGTGGTGACAGCCATATGAGTGACATGTGCCCGACGAATCCAGAATCTGTATATTATGTGGGACAGCAGAGTAGGGGGCAGATGAATCAGAATGCCCAATATGGGAACACTTATAACCCGAATTGGAGGAATCATCCCAACTTCTCATGGGGTGGAAATCAGCAGAACCAGAATCATTATAGACCCAAGGAAATTTCAATCAACCTCAGAAGCAACCTCAACAGGTAGAAGACAATGCAAATGAATTGTTGAAGCAGTTGGTACTTGACAATAAACAGTTCAGGACCGAATATCAAGCCCTCACTACAACAGTGAGAAATTTGGAGCGACAAATGGGACAGCTTGCCGGTGCTCAAAATACTAGACCAGCTGGGGCTCTACCTAGTGACACTGAAGCAAATCCTAGGGCGACTCTTAATGTCGTGTCGTTGAGGAATGGGAGACAACTAGAAGAAGTTGAGTCTAAAAAGAGGAAACATGTGACTTTTAATGAGAAGCCAACCACTATAGAGTCAACTTCAGAAAAAGCTAAGGAGCCAGAGAAGCCAGCTGGAGAGGCGGTGGCTAAGCAACCCCCACAATTGGTTGCAATGCCACCACCTCCATTCCCTCAAAGATTGTAGAAATTTAGGGATAATGACGCATATAAAAAGTTCCTTGATATCTTGAAGCAGGTACAAATTGATATTCCATTGGTTGACATCTTACAAGAAGTACCCAAATATGCAAAGTACATCAAGGACATTGTGATAAATAAAAGAAGGCTAACAGCATATTCAGAAGGGAAAACGAACCGGTCAACCTCACCATAGAAGAAATTTGAACTTACAAGAGGGGAAGAGTCTATTTGAACAATAAGTATTCCATCTCGAACAAGCACTAGAAAGGTTACTCTGTGTGGGATCGATGTGGGAAGGGTTGATGGAATGAAGCTAGTTGAGCTAGGAAAGCCCGTCTTTTGAATGAATTAACAAACCTTTTTCCTCCGTGGAGTGAGATCATCACGAGAAGGTTCCGAGGTGGAGAGTTTGAGATTGTGGCACTCACTGAGGAGTGCAGTTCCAGAATTCAAGGTAAGCTGCCTCAGAAATTGAAGGATCCAGGTAGTTTCACTATCCAAATCTCGATTGGGAAACATGTTGTTGGGCGAGCTTTATGTGATCTTGGAGCAAGTATAAATTTGATGCCGCTATCAGTGTTCAGACAGTTGGGGTTGGGTGATCCACGCCCAACAACAGTTATCTTACAGTTGGATGATCGCTCCCTTGCCCATCCTGAGGGAGTGATTGAAGATGTACTGGTCCAAGTGGGTTCGTTCATATTCCCTGCTGATTTTATTATCCTGGACTACGAGCCCAATCAGGAAGTCCCATTTATATTGGGGCGTCCATTCTTAGCCACGGGCCGAGCGATTATTGATGTTTGCGAAGGAAAAATGACAATGAGAGTAGGTGACTGAGTAGAGGTATTCAATGTTTATAAAGCACTCAGGTTGCCAATCCACTACGAAGAATTATCCATGATCTCTTTGGTGGAGAGTGATTCCACATCATTAGTGCCTTATATGAACACTGTAGATCCTGTTGAACGAGTACTGATTGGGGATGTGGAAAATAATGAAGATGAAATGATGGGAGAAATTGAGCAAGTACTGGATATGTCTTGTAGTTATGTCCAGGGGTTCAGAAAATTTGAAGAATTGGAAAGGCCTGTCACTCTAACCCTTCCCAGGCCATCTATTGAGGAGGCTCCAAGGCTAGAACTCAAACCACTTCCAGGGCATCTGCGCTATGCTTATTTGGGGAACTCTGAGACACTACCAGTGATTTTTTCATCCAGCTTGACCAGCACTCGAGAAGAAAAATTGTTCAGAGTCCTCCGCGAGTATAAAAAGGCCATCGGGTGGACTATAGCTGACATCAAGGGTATTAGTCCATCATTTTGCATGCATAAAATCTTTCTAGAGGACGGACACGGCCCCAGTATGGAGCAGCAAAGGAGATTAAATCCCATCATGAAAGAGGTAGTGAAAAAGGAAGTAATCAAGTTGCTCGATGCAGGTATCATTTTTCCTATTTCTGATAGCAATTGGGTCAGCCCAGTTTAATGTGTGCCCAAAAAGGGAGGAATGACTGTAGTTGAGAACGAAAAGAATGAGCTAATCCCCACTCGCACTGTTACGGGATGGAGAGTATGCATCGATTATAGAAGGCTCAACAAGGCAACTCGCAAGGACCACTTTCCACTTCCATTCATCGATCAAATGCTAGACAGGTTAGCCGGGCATGATTATTACCGCTTCCTCGATGGCTACTCAGGATACAATCAGATTGTCATATGCCAGAGGATCAGGAGAAAACTACTTTTACTTGTCCATATGGCACTTTCGCCTTCAAGCGAATGCCGTTTGGACTTTATAATGCACCAGCCACTTTCCAGAGGTGCATGATGGCGATTTTCACCGACATGGTGGAAAAATTGGTGGAAGTGTTTATGGATGATTTTTCAGTTTTTGGGTCTTCTTATGATGATTGCTTGAGGAATTTAAGCAAGGTGCTAGCCCGTTGTGAAGAAACAAATCTGGTGCTCAATTGGGAAAAGTACCATTTTATGGTACAAGAAGGCATCGTGTTGGGTCACAAAATATCCAGGACCGGCATTGAAGTTGATAAAGCGAAGGTGGAGGCGGTTGAAAAATTACCTCCACCTATTTCAGTGAAGGGTGTCCGGAGTTTCTTGGGACACGTAGGTTTCTATAGGCGCTTTATTAAAGGTTTTTCTAAAATAGCTACTCCTTTGTGCAGGCTGCTGAAAAAAGATGTATCTTTCAACTTTGATGATGCTTGCCTCAAGGCATTTGAAGAACTTAAAAAGAAGTTGGTGACGGCTCCCATTATCGTGGCACCTGACTGGTCCTTACCATTTGAACTTATGTGTGATGCGAGTGACCTTGCTATTGGGGCAGTGCTAGGCCAGAGGAAGGAAAAGGTGTTTTATTCAATCTACTATGCGAGCAAGACTCTCGATGATGCACAACTAAACTACACCACCACGGAGAAGGAGCTGTTAGCAATAGTGTGGGCCTTCGAGAAATTTGGGGCATACTTGGTGGGAACGAAAGTCATAGTCCATACCAATCATGCAGCAATTAGGTATCTGTTTAAAAAAAAAATCTAAAGCTAGATTGATGCGCTGGGTTTTATTATTGCAGGAATTTGATGTAGAAATACGAGATCGGAAGGGGACAGAGAACCAAGTAGCTGACTATCTATCCCGGTTGGAAAATCACGATCACGTAGAGGAGGATGGCCAAATTAAAGAAGTATTCCCTGATGAGCAACTTTTTGCTATAACTCATGACTCTCATCCATGGTACGCAGATTATGTGAATTATCTGGTGAGCGGGATACTTCCTCTTGAAATCAAAACTGAAGCTAGAAAGAGGTTTTTGCATGACGTGAACTTCTACTACTGGGATGAGCCCTACTTATTCAAGCAATGTGCTGATCAATTGATGAGGAGATGCATTCCTGAAGAAGAGGTGGAATTAATATTGCATGATTGTCACGCATCACCTTATGGAGGCCATCATGGAGGAGATAGAACAGCTGCAAAGGTGCTACAATCCGATCTCTTTTGGCCAACTTTATTCAAGGATGCCCATGCATTCGTTAAGAAGTGTGACCAATGCCAGAGAACGGGCACAATCACAAGGAAGCATGAGATGCCTCTAAACAACATTCTAGAAGTTGATCTTTTTGATGTTTGGGGGATAGATTTTATGGGGCCGTTTCCACCTTCCAGAGGAAACAAATTCATTTTGCTAGCTGTTGACGACGTGTCGAAATGGGTGGAGGCAATTTCTTTGCCTACGAATGATGCAATGGTGGTAGCTGCGTTCGTGAAAAAGAACATATTCTCGAGATTTGGGACTCCACGGGCTTTAATTAGTGATGAAGGGACTTATTTTTGCAATCGGTTGTTGAATAACCTTCTAGCCAAATATGGAGTTCGCCACAGAGTTGCTACAACGTATCATCCACAGACAAGTGGCCAAGCTGAGGTGTCAAACATGGAGATCAAGAAAATCTTAGAGAAGACGGTGAGTCTGAACAGGAAAGATTGGGCTTCAAAGTTGGATGATGCCCTCTGGGTATATAGGACAGCATATAAACCACCAATTGGAGTATCTCCTTATAAGCAGGTCTACGGAAAAGCATGTCACCTACCCGTTGAACTGGAGCACAAGGCATACTGGGCAATTAAAAAGCTGAACATGGACCTTGAGGCAGCGGGCGAGAAAAGGCTTATGCAATTGAATGAGTTAGATGAGTTCAGGCTGCACTCTTATGAAAATGCCAAGTTATATAAAGAAAAGACAAAAAGATGGCATGACAAGCATATCAAGTCGCGTCACTTTGAGCCAGACCAACAAGTGTTATTATTCAACTCCAGATTACGGCTATTCCCTGGGAAGCTAAAATCTAGATGGTCAGGTCCTTTTGAGGTGGTACGGGTCACTCCTTATGGTGCAATCGAGCTGCGAGCTTTGAATAGTGAGCGAAAATTCTTGGTGAATGGTCAGAGAGTCAAGCACTATTAGGGAGGACTGATAAATCGTGAAAAGACCAAGGTTGTACTCACTAACGAGTAAGCGAGAATCTGAGTCATGCCGCGACGTTAAATCAGGTGCTTGTGGGAGGCAACCCAATTTTTATCGCTTTCCTAGTTTAACTTCTTAATTTATTTGTTTAGATTAGATAGAGTGTTGCACTTGATGTATAGGTATAGAAATATTAGATGTAATGGTGTAGGATGTGTAAATTGTATATATAAGGCTCGGGGGATTGGGATGTCTATTAAAAAAAAAAAATTCCGGGAAATGGTGCCCAAGCCAGCACCCGGCGCTGCTTGTGGCGCTGCAGGCAGTGAGCTCCAAGACCCCCAGCGCTATGAAAGGCGCGAGGCGCCAGCTGGGGGGGGGGGTCAGGTAAGTTTTAACTTATTTTTTTTATTAGTCTAACCCCATACCCACTTAAGCCGACCCAATTACCCGTTTACACTAATATTAACACCCATATTCTTTCCCAAACCCACCCAAATACAAAAGCACAACAAACCAAAAAAAACAAACCAACGTTCTCTCTTCTTCTGCCAGCGTCTTCTTCTCCAACTTCTTCACAAAATTTTCTTTTTCAATTCTTCATTCTCTGTCTTCTTCATCTCCAGGTATGTTCCTTCTCTTCTCTTCTATTATTTTTTTGTGTTTCATTAGTAGTTATTCAAACTCCCCTTCCCAAAGACCACAATTTCCCCATAGTTTTCCCCACTCCTTACTGTAAGTTCTTATGACACCTATATGGTGATGTGATATTTGGTCGAAAAATTTGTATGCTTCATGTGTAGTCGGAGTAGTAAACTAGAATTCCCTCTACTTCGTTGAAAATTGGGAGGGCCATCATGTTCCACCATTCTTGAAATTTAAGAACACACTTCATGCCCACATTATGTTTATTTAAATGCCTGAGTGAAAATTTTTGTGCACCGGTGAAGTCTGAGTAACCGAATGCACTTGTGTATGCATTTGGGCTAAGTGTGGGGTGTCTAGGGATGATTCTACAAGTTGGTGGATGTGGCTTTGATGCAAAACATGTTCTTACACCATTGCTTTTGTATGTTGTATGTTGTAGAATTTTGTAAGTTAGCATAACATAAATTAGAAGTTGTGAAAGGTGCCGACCTTATGCCTTTAGCTGCCCTGATTAAGTATTCACGTTGCCATGATCAATAATTATTGTGTCGCATGGGGAAGACTTGAGTACCCATAGTTTTTGAGGTGTAACACTTGTATGTATGCTTTCGGTTTTAAGTGTGGGGTCAATTGACGACATGCATGCCAACCTAAGACATATGTCTTGAACCTTGCTCACATTCATGTTTACTTGTGTAGCAGGATACTATGGCTCATGACAACATTAGCAAAGGTAAAAGCATTGGAAAACCCTCCACCACCTCACCGGTGACCAAAAAGCGCAAACAGGGAGAAAGCTCTTCAAGGCTATCAAAAAGGAAGCAGGTTGCCGAGGGGTCTCAGCACGTGCCATCAAGGCCGAGGCCTCGTTTGGATTTGGTAGATGATGATGCTATTGCTTGGCATCGAGACTTTGTGACAACGGGAAGATATGTCTCTGAGATGGGAATTAACACCACAGCCTTAGAGAGGAAATTCCCAGATGTACTTGCTAGACTGCGAGCCTTAAGGATGGACAAGTTCTTGGAATGCCCGGGGCCTGCAAACCTGAGCATGGTACAAGAGCTTTATGCGAACTGGAATTATCGCAGCTCCACCTCATATGTCCGAGGAAAGGATGTGTCGATGGGCAGGGAAGATTTGTGCGACTATTTGGGGGTTGAGAATGCCGACCGAAGGAGACTCCAACACCTGATCCAAAGTCCAAAATATGAGCTGATATGTCACACTCTGTGTGGCGTCGATTCGAATGCTAAGTGGCTACGGAAGCAGGGTAATATACATCTCTCCATGGTTCGTGCAGACTTCAACAACACTGCTAAGGTTTGGGAGAACTTTGTGCAGGCAAGACTAATGCTTGCAGAGCACAGCAGTGAGTGCACTCGTGCTAGAGTGTGTCTCATCTTCTCCCTGATGATCGGCCGACCCATTAATGTCGCTAAGATCATGCTCAGTGATATGGCTCGCACCAGGTTCGGGCGACAGATTCAGCGGTTCTTCTTCGGCAATCTGCTGACTCAGTATATGAGGTCTCGCGGAGTACCCGAGTACCCTGGGCACGATGAGGTAGTGGAGGCACCGTCCGGACTCATGGACATCACCTCAGTTTTGGAGACATCGTCCAAACTAACCCCAGCTGCTCAAATGGAGTGAGAAGAGAACTTTAACAGGTATATCTATAACGCTTTGAACTTGCTCATGAGCAGGGCCGGCGTGACTGACGAGGAGCGCATGCACTTGAGAGATGACTTATCCAGCACATCCAAGGAGATGTTGGGGATTGCACCTGGCAGCCATGTTCACCCGTCGGAGGACGCCAACACTGCCTAGGGCTCGAATACGGAGGATGAGGATGGCGATGGTGCCACCGGGCCGATGGCTATGGTGCTCTTCGGATCAGATACTGAGGACACCGGCACTAATTGACAGGGAGTTTTCTTCTCACCCTACTCTGTTTTACATTTTTGCTTGCATCGAGGGCTATGCATTGTTTAAGTGTGGGGTGGGAGAAATACTTGTATTGTGAGTGTATATCATGTATAAACTAGTTTTATTTTGGTTCTTTTAATAGTTGTATTGTTCTTATTTTTAGTGTACTAACAATTTTTGAAAAAGCTCAGATTTTTTCCGATGATGGATCTTTTTCTTGAGGGATACAGTCTGACTAAAAACAACAAAAATATTTTTATTTAGGATAGTAAGGTAGTATTCCTTGGTTTTTCTTAAGGCACCGGTTCTTTTCCAAGGATGTAGCTCGAACCGGGCACTTTAGTTTCTCTGTAGGAGTAGTTTAGGAAACTGAGTCATTTTGAGATACTCATTGACATGGTTGATGCTGGCACAGTAGGTTATGACATACATTCTGTTTTCCCGTTTAGTTGAATTGCATTGTTTTAAGCCTAAGTAAAGTAAACAGCCTATTTTGTGACGCCTTTTCTCAGTTGTTTGACTTGCATGCCACATAGTGTAATATTGCTTAAATTTCTCAATTATGTGTGCTTGCTTGACTTGAGAGTTAAACAGAACCGTCTCGATTGAGTCATGTGCAATGTGTGAGAAAGGACTTGTGATTCTCTGTGCTATCCTGTGTGGTTTAGAACTTGCCCTGTGTGTTAATTGAAGCGAAATTGTAAGTTGGGCTAGTCTAGGAGATGGCGTAGGCATTTTCTTGCTTGATCATGGATGTGCTTATCACATCGAAATAAAATTGTCCGTTGCTAGCCCCTTTGAGCCTATAAACCTTTTCTTTGGTACCCACATTACAAGCCATACCCTTGTTTTGTTCTTGAATTGATCTTGATTGGACCTTTACCTCCTAAGGCACTTAGTCGCTAAAAGAAGTAAGGTTAAAGATTGAGGAGTAGTTGTTGAGTGGAACCATGGAAGGGCCTGTTGGTGCACTAAAGTTGAAATCAGAAGTCACTAGCCGATGAGTTAATGTATGGAGTGTGCGGAAAAAAAAAAGGAAAAAGGAAAAAAATGATAGTGAAAGTACATAGAAAAAACTTCCAATGCTTATTGATTTGTGCTAGTGGAAATGTAGAAGTGCTTAATTGAAAAAGAGGGCTATGTGTATGAGACAAGTGAATTGGTTGAGAAGAAAAGATGTTGGAATTGTGAATGTAGTGTATTAAAGTGCTTAGGAGGGTTAGTCACTATTTCTATATATATCCTATCCGTCCCTTAGCCTACATTACAACCTTAAAAGTCCTAATTGATCCTAGATTTGGCTAGCTTAAATTAGTAGAGATCTACACTACGGGCACGCTTATGGTACGATCATGGGAAGCATATGGTTTCTTTTTGAGAGTGAGCGAATTTTGTTCAATTGTGCGATATTTTTAATCTATGTTCACTCTTTTGTTTGTGGTAAGGGCACATGATCTCATGAATGATTGGTAATATTGAAAATTTTCTTGTTGGGTAAGTGCATGTATTGAGATTGCTTAATGGTTGCAAGTTGACTCTTGAGGTTGGGTGGTGACGAATAGGTTGTTGAAATACATTGAATTATTATACTTGGGTATGCGCAATGGGAAGAATGTGAATTTTTTGTATGTTCATACTTTCGTGCCGGTATTGATCGTGTTCAAGAGTATGGTGTGTGGTCAAAAAGTCAAATGCTCCTTTATGATACGAAGTTGCACGTAGTTGGGAGGTTGTTAGATAATTCCATTGCTCGAGGACGAGCAAGAGTCTAAGTGTGGGTTGTTGATGCTTAGCGTAAAGTATATATATTTCTATGTATATTGCTTCATATTTGACTCTTGTTTCGTGAAAGTGGGATGTAAATGCTACGATTCATAGTAATTTGAAGTGTTTTTATGTGTAGAAATGAGTCGGGAGTAACTGGGGGAGAAACGAGCAATAATTGAGCCAAAACGGAACAAAATCGGATGAGGTGTGCATTTGGGCGCCCCAGGCAGCGCCTGGCGCCACCTGTGGCGCTGGAGACAGAGGGCTTACTGGAAGCAGCGCCCTGGTGGGCGCCTGGCGCTACCCAGGGCGCCGATGACGCAGAGTTCTCCAACTTTGCCCGGGACAAGGTTATTTTCGGCCCTATACCTTCCCAACACGTATATAAAGAAGTCTAAACCTAGTTTTAAAGGGAGACGCCGTTTTTGGAACAAAACACACAACGGAATCGGGAGGAAGCAAGAATTCTCAGTTTCTTCAATCTTTTCTAGTATTTTACAATTGATTCAAAACTTGTACTTTGGTTTTGATTTGATCATGAGTGGCTAGACACCCATTGTTCTGGGGTTGTGATTAGCCATGAATATTCCTGTTTAACATTAACTTTACCATGATTATAATTCACCAATATATGGTTGTTTCTTCAATTATATGTTTTATTGCTTAATTGTCTGGCCAGCAGTTAGGTTTTATTTACTATCTATGCTATGCTTGGGAAAGTCGTGTTTAGATTAGAGAAGAGTTGAAGAGAGCATGATCTTAACTCTTAGGGGGAGCGGATTCGTGGTTAGAATAGGAATATACCTAATCACCGTGCTTAATTAAATATCATGATCTTATTACGTTCTTAATAGATTGATTCCATAGGAATATAGGCGTTAATCTACTGAGAATAGGCGAGTAGTACTTTGGGAGAAGGCTATGAGAACGTTTATCGATTAATTAGCAACCATGAGTGAGTTATATGAAAGGGAGAGTTAAATTGAACACAATACAATTGGTGGATTAATCACAACCCTGAAATACTTTTCTCTATTGAGTAAATAACAATCAATCAGTTATTTGATAATTTAGTTATAACTTAGAATTGTAGTTTAGCATAATCAACTATTGAACTTGAATTTTGCTTGATTGAATAACAATATTAGTGTGTTAGTAAGTAGTTGATATAAGTCCCTGTGGGTACGATATCTGGACTCAAAATCCTATATTACTTGTCGACCACGTATACTTGCGTGTGCGTTAGGGAGCAACAGAACACAACATTAATCACTAGCAATCTAAGACAAACCCTATCAGTCTATCCTCACACCCGAAACGAAGTAAAAAAATATTCAACTACCTCCTAACCTACAACCCTAGTGCTCGATCTCCACACTTTCCTATCAAGAACCATGTCCTCGAAAATCTGAAGAGGCCATGCCATGTCCTGTATATAATTCTAATTTTTTTCATGTTAAAGATATTGTTTATTTTATTAGAACTATATGCTTGCGATTCAAGCTTGTCTCTCTACACTACAAAGAAGTGAAGGTCATGAAAGGGCGAAAATACTGTGAGCAATGTGGATACAAGTCAACATACACATCGTGCTGCTCTGCTCGAGCTTCTAAACAAAATACACAACGATATGTATACAGTAGAAACTGAGCTTTCTTATTACATGATAGATCAAGGATGAAACATAATGGATTGAAGATCGATCCTGGATTCCATCGAACCTAAGCACGAGGTTGGAACATGCGTCTTCAAGATTATCGAGTCCGTAATCCTGGAACTGACCCCGACTCCAAATTAACTCGAGAAAACATTATCAAATCAAAATAACGGAAGGCCGAAGTATTCGTAACCGGTCGGATATCACGGCGGGAATCTCGGCACGTATCAATGAAACCGATTAATTAGCAAATTATGAGATTTTTTACCTTTTACAGAATTGTACCTAAAGCAGGACTTCTATACTATATAAATGAGTGTCTGATTATTTGTAAAGTACATTGTAACTGGCATTCTAAAGCAATATACTATTCTTTCTGGTTATTATTATCTCATCACTCTGTTCCGGCACCGATTGTAATATTTTTTGGCTCGAGGGCGACCAACCTTCAAGGCCAAAACTGCTTAACTTGTGTGGTTTGCATTTACCTTTTACCATTAATTTTAATTTTAATCTGATTTCTCATTTTGTATCAAGTTAAATCACGTATCCTTAAAACCACGTATAAATTCAATTGTTATCCGATTTTGAGGGTAAACAATTTGGCGCCCACTGTGGGGCTAAGGATAATAGTGGTTATTTGATACAAATCTCCATAACACACGCTACTTAACACTTGCTCTTTGAAGTGTTTTTGATTCCAGGCTAAAATACAAAAATGTCAAACTCTCAATCAGCACCTCTGCATGTTGACAACAAGTCCGATCACCAGGTGAAAAATAAAATAGCGCCCGGTAATGAGATACCGCCTGCTGATCCCGTTGGAATACCAATTGTAGATCTGATTGACGCTAATTCGCATATGGCTATCGATGCAAACTTGCCTACCAACCCCGAATATAGCATTCCTGGTGGAGCCCGATCGACGACTCAAGACACACAAAATGTTGAAGGAGACGGGATTAGTCTACGAGTGATCTTAGAAATGTTGTAGGCTCAACAGGGGGCGATAGCTCAGTTATAGAACCAAAGCCATGCACCAAGCAGGGTTGAACCCGATCCTCCCGGGGAAGTCACCCACAGGGATGAACCGGTCATAGAAAGGTCGAACAAACATGAATTGGGGGCTAACCCTGAGATTATAAAGATGCTCGAGGAGCTGACAACACGGATAGAACAGGGGAGAAGAAGATCGAGGCTAAAGACAAAAAGGTGAAAACCTACAATTTTAGGGTAGACCAAATTCCAAGAGCACCTCCGATATTAAAGGGCCTGGATTCCAGGAAGTTCGTGCAAAAATCTTTTCCTCCGAGCGCGAGCCCGAAGCCGATCCCCAAGAAGTTCCGTATGCCCGAAATACCCAAGTACAACGGAAAGACCGACCCAAATGAGCATCTAACCTCTAATACATATGCTATCAAAGGGAATGACCTGGAAGACGATGAGATCGAGTTTGTTCTGTTGAAAATTTTTGGGGAGACCTTGTCAAAAGGAGCTATGATATGGTATCAGAACTTACCTCCTAATTCTATTGACTCGTTTGCTATGCTTGCAAATTCTTTCGTAAAATCATACGCAGGTGCCATCAAGGTCGAGACTAGGAAATCAGACCTTTTCAAAGTCAAACAGAAGGATAACGAGATGCTCATAGAATTTGAGTCCCGATTTTAAATGGAACGAATGGACCTGCCGCCGATTACTGATGATTGGGCTGTTCAAGCTTTCACTCAGGCACTTAATATTCGAAGCTCGGTGGCTTCACAGCAGCTGAAACAGAACTTAATAGAATACCCAGTTGTTACATGGGCCGACGTGCATAATCAGTATCAGTCGAAAATCAGAGTCGAAGATGATCAACTCGGGGCCCCTTCGGGGTCTGTCTATCCAATTAGAATCCTCGACAGAGTTAGAAGAGAGATCGATCGTGAATCGAGGCCACATAGGTATCGGAATCAGCCATACAACGGAAAACGCAGAAGTAGCGGGTCCGGTCAAAACTCTATGAGAAGCAAAAGAAGAAATGACCGAGATCAAAGCAGTCGAGGACTTATGACCAAAAATGGCTTCGACAGATCCATCGGGCCTAAAGACACAGCGAGACTATCAGAATACAACTTTAATGTCGATGCTGTCGCCATTGTATCAGCTATTGGGCACATCAAAGATACCAAATGGCCTCGACCTCTGTTGTTTGATCCAACCCAAAGGGATCCTAACCAGATTTACAAAAATCATGGCACTCACGGTCACAAAACGAAAGATTCTTGACAGCTGAGGGAGGAAGTAGCTCATCTATTTAACAATGGGCACCTTCGATAATTCTTGAGCGACCGAGCCAAGAATCATTTCATGAACAGGGATTCTAACAAACAGGTAGAATAAGAAGAACCTCAACACGTCATCAACATGATCATTGGCGGGGTTGATATCCCACAAGGGCCGATGTTGAAATGCACCAAAGTATCCATCACTAGGGAGAAGCGAACTCGAGACTACACACCGGAAGGAACTTTATCTTTCAGTGACGAGGATGCGGAAGGGATCGTACATCCCCACAATGATGCACTGGCAATGTCTATACTCGTAAATAAAATTCGGGTTACACGTGTATTAATTGATCTAAGTAGCTCGGCTAACATCATTCGATCAAGGGTCGTGGAGCAGCTCGGTTTACAAGATCAAATCGTGCCTGCAATTCGAGTTTTAAACGAATTCAACATGGCATGTAAGACCACTAAAGGCGAAATCACGTTAGCAGTGAACACTGCCGGGACCCTCCAGGAGACTAAATTTTATGTGATCAAAGGGGACATGAGGTACAATGCTCTATTCGGAAGGCCATGGATCCATAACATGAGGGCGGTGCCTTCGACACTGCACCAAGCACTGAAATTCCCAACACCTGGCGGAGTTAAAACAATCGACGGTGAACAACTGACTGCAAAAAATGTTCGCGATCGAAGAGGTGATACTGGCATCTACAGTTTCAACATCGAAGGACCCAAACCAGATGGTCAAAAACGGGACCAAATAGCAATCACTGATTCCATCTTCGGCAGATTAAGACAAACAAAGGGAAGTCGAGGATGATGACTATGGGGTTCCTAGATCTTTTATAGCCCCTGATGATTCCGATGCCACTATATCGACGGTCGAGGAACTAGAACAAGTCATATTACGAGAAAGCTTGCCCGATTGAAAGGTATACCTAGGCACGGCACAGGGAAAAACTCATTCAATTCCTTAAAACTAAAGATTGTTTCGCTTGGTCCCACCTCGATATGACAGATTTCCCACCGGAGGTAACCACTCACAAGCTGAGCCTGGACCCGAAATTTCATCCGGTTAAATAGAAGAGGAGACCCCATCCCGAGATCAAGCATGCTTTCATCAAGGATGAGATATCTAAACTTTTTTAAATAGGGTCTATTCGGGAGGTCAAGTACCCGGATTGGTTAGCAAACGTAGTGATAGTCCCTAAAAAAGGGAATAAACGAAGGATGTGTGTAGACTATAAAGATTTGAATAAGGCATGTCCCAAAGATTCTTTTCCTTTGCCCAACATCGACCGTATGATCGATGCCACGGCCGGCCATTATATCCTTAGTTTTCTCGATACCTATCCCGGGTACAACCAAATACGGATGGACCCGGGTGATCAGAAAAGAACTTCTTTCATCACTAAATACGACACATACTATTATAATGTGATGTCGTTTGGATTAAAAGATGCCGGTGCTAATTACTAACGCCTAGTAAATCAGATGTTCGAAGAACAAATAGGAAAATCAATGGAAGTTTATATTGACGACATGTTAGTTATCCCTGCGAGCAAAGGACCATTTAAAACATTTGCAGGAAACCTTCAGCATACTGAAGCAGTATAATATGAAGCTGAACTCAGAAAAATGTGCATTTGGAGTTGGGTCAGGTAAGTTCCTCGGATTCATGGTATCTAATCGGGGAATCGAGATCAACCCCGATAAGATCCAATCCATCAAAGATATCACGGTCGTAGACAACGTAAAGGCCGTGCAAAGGTTAACCACGCGAATAGCTGCCCTGGGGTGATTTATTTTGAGGTCGTCCGACAAGAGCCGCCGAATTCTTCGCACTGTTGAAGAAGAAGAACAACTTCTCTTGACCCCGGAATGCCAACGAGCTTTGGAGGAACTCAAGAGGTATTTATCGAGCCCGCCCCTGCTTCACACACCGAAGACAGACAGACAAACAACTGTACTTTTACTTGGCAGTCTCGGAGGTAACAGTAAGTGGAGTCCTAGTTCGGGAAGAGCAAGGTACGCAATCCAATTTACTATGCTTGTAGGACCTTAGGTGAGGCTGAAACTAGGTACCATCACCTGGAAATACTGGCACTCGCTTTGTTAAGTGCCTCTAGGAAGCTAAAACCGCACTTCCAATGTCACCCCATATGTGTCGTAACTACTTACCCATTGAGGATGTTGTGCATAAGCCCGAACTCTCGGGCCGATTGGCAAAATGGGCCGTAGAGATAAGTGGGTACGCCAAAAATACAAAAAACAAAGACATCTAAAAAGCCTAAGGGCCCTAGTCTTCACCGGGGGCCGCGTCATCACCTCCGGGGTCTCCGCCATCTTCGGGATCATCCGAATCTTCGAATCCCTCAAAATCCTCCTCCTCGGGATAAGCTAGTTTCCTGGCCTTGGCTCCAGATACCTTGGCTTTCTCGATTTCAGCCAACAAGTCAAAACCCTGAGCTCGAACTTCTTCGAGGGCCTCTCTTGGGGATTGCCACTTCATATGCTCAACCAAGTTTCTCACTTGGTCCTGAGCCGCCTCGGCATCAGCCTTATGCTGGTCCACCCTCTCATCAGCCTTGGACTTAACCATAGCAATCTCCAACTTGGCCACCTCAAGTTCCTAGGCCAGATTTACTTGGCCGGAGACCGCCGAGCTTAGTTGACACTGGAGCTACTCGATCTTTTTTGGCCTGTATCAAGGCCTTTTTGTTCTCAGGAAGTCTCCTTTTCCGAAGCCAGGCGGTCCATATTTTTCTTCCATTCTTCGGCCTTAGCTTTCACTGTGTCCACCTTCGCTTGGAGCTGCTCGATCTGGTCAAGCTTCTTTTGAACCTGCGGGTTCGGGTCGTTAGTCACTGTGTCTGAATCATCGTCACTAAGTTCAAATACTCGCCTTACCTGCTCGACCAGGTCAGCATGCTCCTTCCGAGCCACTTCTAACTCAGCTTGGAGCTTCTCACTGAGGAGCTTGTAAACGTCCCTCTTCTTAGTAAGCTACCGAGTCTCGGCCTCATGTTGGTTTAAATCTTCCCAATATCGGAGAAAAGTTTCATGATGCAGCATTGAGGCCTGCAAACACAAAGAAGAATGTTACGATTGTTTGCAACTTAATCTAAGTACATAATAAAAAAGCATCAAAGTTACCCGATTTAACGCCTGTTGAGCTTCGTTGAAAAGCTAGGGGGCCTCCACCTCGTCCATTTTGGCTAGATCCTCTTCGGTCACCAGCATCGTAGATAGCTAGAAATCCCTACAGGGGCGGCTCCGGTATAGACATGATGATTGACCGCTTCCGGTCAGGATCTGCACTCGGGGCTAGGAACCGGTCTACTAATCTCGAACTCGAAGAAGATCCGCTGGCTTCCGAAGACGGCATCTTCTTCGGTACCGGTAAGTCACCTAACCCGGTGATATCCTCCGAGGTGGTAGAATCATTGCCATCGAAGAAGTTGTTGAAGGAATCTACCGCCCCTTGAGGCCCCTCATTTGGACGTCCTTTCAGCATCTAGGTCTCGTTTATCATGGAATCGGTGAATGATGGTGACCCGAAACGATCTATCACCCCAAGCGCATCCTTCGAGGCATTTCCCTCAGCCAGAAGAGTACCGATCATGGACTCCTTGTCAACCTCCCCACCTCGAGGCAAAATGGCCTCGTCCTTCCCTGGTTCAGATACCTCGGCCACTGCCTCCTTATCGGCTACCCTGGTTTGAGGCAGCTCGATACCGCTTCTCACGCGTGTCATTAGCTCAGAAGATTCTTCTTCTTCTTCGGACTCGTCCCTCAGTCGACTGAGCGAATTCGATGGGACCTCCCGGGCGCTGGCATTTTCCTTGGATTTGCACACCAACCTCCTTTTTGGTTTTTTCTTCTCCGAGTTCGGAGAATTTAGAGCCCCTTTTCTCTTCTTCTCTTTATCCTGCCTCGGAACAAATAGTTTGGGGAGGATGTCTTCATCACCGGACGGGGGCCTCATTTAGACTAAGGCTGTTAAATGGTCCAGGCCTGGGCCAAGGCGATCCCGGGACAAACGGTCCCGGGCCTAACGGGCCAGATGTAAGGGACCGACCCACTACGGTCCTAAGCCCACATGGTCCCGGGCTAAATGGGCCGGGCCTGCGGGCCTAACGGGCCTAAACGGTTCCGAACTTTTTTTTTTTAATCTCGAGAAATTTTTTGTAAACTATATATGCATATACTAATATAGATTGCATATATCTATCTATCTATCTATATATATATAT